>JAQGAC010000474.1:0-24140 GCA_034696585.1 Isotomurus maculatus
CAAGTTTAGTTGGGTAAACAATGTGTTCATATCATGGCATCTCTTTTATTCTAATTTTCACTGAATTGTTTACTGCTCCAATATTATCACAACAATTAACTTCACATGTTGTATTATTATGACACAAATTCAATTTAAAAGTTCTAGTGCACCTCATGTGTCATGTAGTAATACGCATCTTTAACTCAAAACTCAAACATTGAACATTATTTACTTGGAGCAATAATATTATGAATGTTAAAGCATAGCCTATAGGTAATCATTCGTAATAAAAACACATTTTGTAGTTCTACATATTGTAAAACTTCACATTTGTTTTGAAGTATTATTAAAATGTACCGAAAATTGAGCTCACATTTTCCAAACTGAACCATAACCATATAATACTTCCAGTTTGCTTGCAATATTTAAAACATTTAGTAATAATTAAAACCCTATGTAGTAATCTATGGGTAACTGCTTGTGCTAAAACACGAAATACTGTCACGGTAGTCATAGGATATAAAGTACATAATGAAAAATACGCAGTGTTTCTTTAATAATAATTATTAATTATTAATAGATTTGATTGAAAAAGCTTCCAAGACTTTATTCATGTTTTCAGTATAATAACTTGGATTGTGAGTTAAATATGCTTACTAAATAAACATGTAAGCAGGATTTTGAGGCTAACCAATGAATAGTATAAACAATATTATGTGTGGTCAATTTAATTTCTACACAAATATATTTTTCTGTAGGTGAAAATTATTAAACTAGTATGCACCGCTTGAATTATCGTACAGCTGACGATTAATTCTGTTTCCTGCTCAAGACTAATTCCTTGGATATTATATAAGGTCCAAAATTTTACAATCATTCGGAAACTTCAACGCAGGAACAACACAAATTAACTTGTGGCTTAATTGTTGTTTTAACTGTTTGTAAGCAAATCGCACATGGTTTAAAATATTTTTATAACCCACCATAAGAATAAAAGCTTATTGTGATTATGTATGTCCTCATCTGATCCTAACAATGCAAAGCATTCGGTCAAGAAGATTTCCGATATGTTTTTGTTGTGGTTAGCCAGACCCGGTCTATATTGCCAGTTTGCCAGCAAGCACGGTTGTGCTTATCTTTTTCTAGGTGATTTATATTTATCACAAACGAAGCATCTAAAAAAATTTAACTAGGCACCAAAAGCTTTTCATTAATTAATAATTAAAATAATTAAATGCACGAACAGGATTTTGCGGTTAACCAAACCAAAGTATCAGGTTAAATCTCTGAATAAGCCCAGCTTCACGACAGCCGGACATGTGGTAATCATTTCACTTTTGCCCAAGATGAAATTTTCCTCTAATAAAGACTCCCTTCTAGAGTGGATTTGCAGTTAATTGCAGTTCGACTCTACATAAGCCATAAGCTACCAGTAGTCAGTCAGTAGTTGCTTTTCAAGTTAGAAAATTTTCTAGTATTTTTAAAACTTATTCCAGGCATGAAGAACTTAAATGCATTTGTCACCGTCATTCTTCTCTTTTCAACTGTTTGTAAGCAATCTGTTCCTAAGTTTTGAAAACTGAATAAAGTGATTATGATTCTTTGTTTGCAGATGTTGATTTAGCATCGGCTCAAGTAGACCAGTGTGATGTTTGGTGCCCTGACGTATCCTCACAATGCGAGTCATGCTGTAAAGTAGAGTTTCAAGCTCCAAGAGGTTTCTGCTCTGGTAGTCGATGCATTTGCAAGCAATAATCTCACTTTGTCAAATCTCTGGAGCCTGTAGGAACACTATAACATCCCTGTGTCCACGAATCAGAATAAAATCAATGTATTTTAATAAATAAATAAATCTTAATCTGCACGTAAAATATTCCACCATCTCCTTTAATGTCAAAATATTTCCACTCCACACGATGGTCAATATAACCTTGATTTGTTTCATCAAGTAAACAAGACCTAGAGGCTAACTATTCGCGTAATATGTCAATATGTGTATCATGGTTCGATTCAACGCTGAATATGTTGCAGGTTAAAATCGGAACCATGTGGGCAATATATTTCTCACTAACACACATTTTTTTAAATAAATACATGTGAATTCACACAGACTACTTGAAAGATTCCATGCAGTCGACTGCCATTTTACTCAAGAGAAGCTCCCAGTGTCCACAGACAGACTAATAAAATTCTGCAACTATAATAACTATTCTGATTCACTTCAGCTATGAAAGTCTTCATAGCATTCACCATCTTCTTCCTTTTCTTTTCAATACTCCGTAAGCATACGATCAAGAGACTTATCGCAAGAATAGTTGACACGACAAATTTTGATATTAATTTATTTTATTTACAGATTTTGGTGTCATGTCGGATGAAGTGGTAGGCGTATGCGATGCTTGGTGCCCTACTCCCAACCCTAACGTACGCTTGATGTGCGAATCATGCTGTCAGCAACACGTCAGATTTCAATCTCAGAGAGGTTTTTGTGCCGGAAATCGGTGCGTTTGTTTGCGATAATGTTACAAATTAATTTTTATTAAACATTTTACGATAGTGTACAGGAATATTTTTTAATTGGTATGAACAAGTGATTAGAAATTCTTATTAAAAGATTAAATATGGTATATGAAATCATTCTGCTACCCTAAAATCTGTAATAATAATTAGCTACGTTATGCTTATGTGGCACCCATTGTATGTTTGTTACATCTCCTCTCCCACTGTTCATAATGACTGGAGGTAATCTGGAGCCACTGAATCGGATGGTTGGAATACCTCGGACGGCTCGAATCGTATCAGCCTGCATGACAGCAACGGCATAAATGAGGAAGATTATCTGTCATGTAGTAAGTTATCATTTTACTTACAATTAGTCTGTTTGACTGAGATATATTCACAATTTTAAAGCTTACCGTTATCACTCCAATGAATTTTGGCATTATGCAGAACTTACTTAAAGTTAAAACTGTGTGGTTACGCGTTACGCTCTTCTCAGCTTCACTAGTGAATTTTGCAACAATGACCTGTATTTTTATACTAAAGATTAAACACAACTTCTCACTACCTCAACTCTTGATCTGGATTGCACCAACTGAAATGTATTCAGCTAGGACTAGACTACGCACACACCTTGAATGAAAAGTGGAAAACCCAAAAATAAGCACAAATCTTCGATTCATGAATTCTTGTCTAGTTATAACCAAGGCCGAAAGTAAAATCTCAAACTGAACTTGACCAGTTGCCTACATACCTATGAACTAAACTCCAGGTCGAACTTTCTATTTCGACTGGCATTTCAAGCACATGAGAGATGAAACCTTGAAATAGTTTACGCAATTGTCAACAATCAAATGGGGTGAAAGTTAAGGGCAGGTTGAGGCTTTGTCAAGTACACACCTTCTCCTGCATTACTTTGTCTAAATGACGCTATAAATAAATAAATCCCGCAGCTTAAAAGCACATTATTAACACTCTCCGATTCGAGTCACAGGGAGCAACTTAGAGAGCAGTCAGCAGTTCAAATACGCAAGCAAATAGACATGAAGCTCATTCTGGTACGTTAAACAGTCTCATTCATTTAAATTAAATTCAAATACAGATTCATAATTTCTTCTAATTTGGGACAGTTTTCAGCAACAGTGATTTTAATTGCTGCCTCAACATGCGGAGCGATACGTCCCTTGCAAAGAGTTCTCCTTCCTGACGAAGAACTCCCAACCATTTTAATGAACAGTGGGAGTGGACGAATTCATGACAATCGTTTGCCTGGAGAAGTCGGGGACGTCTTCAACGCTGGGACTGGTGCGATCTCTGGGAATACTGGACTTGGGCCTTGTTCTCACAATCCCACCGGAGGCAATGTGAACGAAGGAAATATTTTTAACAGTGGAACTGGAGTAGTTGCCAAGAATGGTCGCTGAACAAAAGAAAGTAATAATTCTGACAGCATCAATGACTCTGGGGTTTGGTTAACCACCACAAAGAAAGCTTTCACTATAAATTAGCCTCGTGTTGCAACTGCAACTCTCATGATTGTAACAAATGACATGTTCTGTATTGAAATAAAAACCTCGTTTTGCCAAGTTCCTCAAAAAATTGCAGCCACATTATTCGGGAGTAAGTTATTCAACAAAACAGATTAATTGACATTTTGATTGTTCCATGACTTCACGGACTTCAGTTTTGTAGAACTCATTCATGACACGCGCAGAGTCTGTTTTATTCTCTCAGTTTGAAGTTTAAATGCATGAGTATTTTTGTCCTCTGATCCAAATCTTCCAAACCAATCGGACACCTGCACTGAACATAAATTAGATGCCAAACATGAAACCTCACGGGAGAGGCGAAAGCGTGCATATGATTGATGATTGTCGTCAACCACTATAACGTGTCATTTAATAATTCTGAGCAATGTGTTGAATAATTTTTTGCGGTCGCAGCTTCTGCCGTAAAATCATATAAAATGATCATGTCGAGCCATTAGTCTGCATGTGAAGAGTCAAAGTTTCGATTTCTTTCAACAGTTTTACGAATTACATTTGATCAACATGAGTACATTCATTTTGCTCATAGCAAGTTATTTTCTCTTGAATTTGGTTTCAGCAATTCCTCCCGTAATTCCTGAACCCCAAATTAGTCCACCAATCATTCCTGAACCACGACAACTTTCTTCTTCGCCTTTGCCACCAGCCGTAGTACCGGTTCCAAGACAGAGTGGTTGCAATAGGGATATTTTCCTGCCCTACATTGGAAGTCAAGCAGTCATCCAGTCTCAAAACTTCCCCTTCTCGTATCCGAACAACGCTAATTGCGTGTACAGAGTGAGAAGCGTTGCAGGATCCCGTATTCGGCTGATATGCAGCGATTTCAACGTTGAGGCCACAGGTGGTTGTCAATCCGATGCTCTCTACTTGTCTCCGAGTGGAGACTCATACTTTCGAGATGTCGTAAGAGAATGTGGCCAAAAAACTGTGTTGCGATATTCGACCTCCAACTTCTTTCCGATCGGATTCTACAGTGACTACGGCAATCCCTTCTCATTCCTAGCCGCCCTGACATCTTATCGATACCGATGCACTGTATCGGCTGTGCAACTAGAATCCACCTCAACTGTTGCTCCTCTAACTTCCACTGACGCACCTGCGACATCCACCACTTCCGCTTCGTCGACAAGCACAGCCCCCACTTCCGCTTCGTCGATAAGCACAGCCCCCACTACTGCTGTGGTATCGACTTCTACACCTGCTTCACCTACACAATCCCCTACAAACACCCCTTCTTGTTCGTGCGGCACTCGGAACGAAGTATGACAGATTTCTATCGATCTAAAATATGATAGCAATACCGACACAGGCGTCTGTAAATGTAATTTGTACTTACTGTCATTAGGCTCCAAGAATCGTTGGAGGAGCAGAAACTCTAGTCCACGAATTTCCGTGGAGGTGTGGCTTGTACAGTAAGTCGTTGGAAAGAAGTTATAAAAGATGAGACTAATCACTCAGCACTCTAAGAACATTCAAGCAAGCATTCCCATTTCTCTTTCTTGCAGGTCCAACTTTGGGGGTCTTCTGCGGGTCTACTGTTATCTCCAAAAATTGGGTTCTTACAGCTGTAAGTAAATTACGCTTACTTACTTACGTATTACTTGTCTATTTTTACTGTTCTATTACGTTTATTTCAGGCTCATTGTACAGCTGCAGTTCCCAATGGAGCTGTTATCCAAGTTGATTGTGCGGACCATAGCATATCTGGAGACAACGAAACCAAAAGAGTCCTGGTCACCGTTAAGAAAATTGTGCAACATGCTGCTTACAACTCTTCTTCTCAAGACAGTGACATGTCGTTACTCGAACTGGAAACTCCATTGCAATTCGACAGAACGGTAAAGTAGTTTAGAATTTTAGAATCAATGTTTAGCTGTGTGTCTCTTGTTCTGATGGAGTTCAGATGAATTACATGCAGGTATTTTTTAGATCCAACCTATTTGCCTTCCGTATAATTTGGTTGGAAAAAATATGTCGGGGACAACCGTTGTTGCCTCAGGATGGGGAGGTAAGAATCATGATGTTATGAAATATTAAGTTTGAGTCATGTAATCCAATATCCAATTACATTACTGTACATCTTTTTCGGATAGCTACTTCCTTCAAAGGAAAAGGATCTGATGTCTTGCTTAAGGTTGACCTCCCAGTCTTAACTACATCTGAATGCCAAGAGTACTACGGGTCTTCCGTGACTAACAATATGTTCTGCACTTATAATCCCGGAAAAGACACATGCCAAGGTATTTGTGAAGCTTGTGAATTAATATATGTGTGTAAAACCTAGTTAAAAAGGGTTTGATGACTTCAGGGGACTCCGGTGGAAGTATTGATTACAAAAGCCCCGAAACTGGACGGTATTACAACCCAGGAGTGGTTAGTTGGGGTAAGAACGGAAAGTGTGGATTTAATTGATTACGATTGAACTGATAAAAGATTTATTTTCTTTTTATGATTCATAGGAGTGGGATGTGCTGGTAAGTCCAGAAGACGGTTATTTTTTACACCTTGACGATTTACGATTATTGAATAACCCTAATCAATGATATTCTTATTCCCAGGTGAAAATCAACCAGGCGTGTATGCTAGCGTCATGAATTATCTCAGCTGGATTGAGGCAAAGACAGGTTTGTTTTTATTTTCCAATATATTTACTAATGTTACAGGACAGTAAATGAACGATGATAACTTGAAGGTGAAACATTCTGCAAGCCGTGAATGTCCAGAATTCCACGAGGTCATGTTTACACTCCACGCTATGAACGAGGAAATCTTAAATTCTTTAAATTCTGATACTACATTTGAGTTTCCACTATTTCCGAACATTGAATTGGCCAATTAAATCATGCTTAACTAATTCCACTGTCCATGTTTGCTTTTAATTCATTCAGACAAATTGGCTCAATCATTGACATTCAAGAATTAACATTCCTAGGGAGAGATATTACGCTGGATATTTCTATGAAAATATCAAAATGATATCTAACCATTACTAACCATAGTTAGTTGCTAGTCTTTACTCGTTATAGTAGTTAGTAATGGTGATGCTGATCACTTCATACTAGAGAACCTGATCATTTAAAAATCCAATCCCGTTCTAGAATGACTAACTCACTTACTGATGCTGTGATGAACCAATTTTTAGAAGATACGGTCAGTACGGAAGATTAATATCAGAAACATAACTGGAAAAGCAGCTCGGGAGATTAGATCAATGACAACCCAAATGGGCTTTTTAGTTTCCCCAACTGTTGGACCGAAACCTCCAGCTCCGTATTCATACGCACCAGGTATAGGAATATTATAGTGCCTTTGCCTGGCTCCATAAATCGCGATTTGAGAAGGATCAAATCTTCTCTGCGATTGTCGGAGAGCATTATTTTCTCCAAATCCAACGTTGTTATTCCGAATCAATAATATAGACTACTAACGTGTTTGGGACAATAGATATGTAACATAATATGACGCCCAACTTGTTAAGCAAAGCAAAGTCTCAAATAAACAAACGGGTACATGTTCATGGACATCAAAAATGTAGAATTAAAGAGTAATTTTAATTTGAGCATAAATGGACTACAAAAGGTAGAATTCATTTCAAGTTGATTCATCGTACACAATGTAATGAACACAGTGAAATAGAGTCTATCTGCAGTTTAATTAAAATATGTAACGCACAATAAAAATAATACTAAACTAAAGTTAAATTAATTGTTCAACTAACCATACAATAATTTTAAAACAAAACTAAGTTACGATAATACAGTTAATTTTAAATTCCTCTGACTTGGCTTAAAATTATCTGTTAATAAACAAACAGAAAAGTTGTTATAAATGTGCAGCTAGAGTTAGAAGAGGTCCAAAATAACACATTCAAATATTTAATATAGTGGCATCACTGGCATCAGTACCTAGTCAAGGACAGGACGAGTGCCTTGAAAAACTATTCGACCAACATGAGAGTCCATGGCGAATGTTCCAAAGCGACGCTGAGTGATTCCTCGAATGAGCTTTTCCGGATTATCTTTGAACGGACTGTCGTAGTATTTCAAAACTCCCCTCTTCTTAACGAAGCCATCAACTATTCCACCTAGACAAAATAATTAACAGATAAAGTTTTTATATTAGTAGTTTAGTAGAATACTATAACTCAGCAAATAAGATACATTACAATTTAGAAAAATTCATTTTAAGTGTCGAAACCCTTCCTTACCTTCATTGAAAAGTTCCTCTTCCTCGTCACCCCAAGGCCTTGGACAGAACCCCGTGAACCAGCAGTACTCCATCATTTCAGTTTCATTTTTGAAGTAGCTTGAACCCGAGAACAGAAGAAGGACACTCTTTAGCTGTCCATTTAAATGAAAGCTCCTAGGATTATATGGAAGTGTCAGAGCAGGGTTTTCGAACAGTGTGCTTTGGTTAGTCCCAACTCGCGGAGCCCACATGTGTAGAGAGCCAACACAGTCTTTGCCCAACCGGAAAAGATCGTAGTAAAATTCTGCTTCGAATGGGCTAATTAACATCAGAACGGTTTTTTCCTGTTCAGATTGCTGTACAGAGACAATCCAATTAACAGGTCGCAGGAAATTGTCTGTCATGTCCTTGCTTGTTGCGTGTCGGATTACATTAGAGAAATCGTACGTAGCATATACATCTTTCGCCCAAATATCGGAAGCATAACTGGACCACAAAGACGAGTTTTTCAAGGTGAGTGGAATTTTAATCGCCCAGCGTTCGATTCCATTGAGCCTTCCTGTGTGAAGAAACTCCGTAATATCATCGGAAATAGCATGATCCCAGCTTTTTGCTCGACCTGGCAGTTCCTGATGATGCTCCGCTTCTTGTTCGTGTTCTAACTCACGCTCTTGTTCTTCGTCCAAAAGTTGAGTGGACCTTAGAAGGTCTCCAACATATCTAAACATGAGGAAATGTCAATTTTAAGTAAATCATACGCATTTATTTGTTTCGCTAATCGCTATCAAAACTCAACAGCAATCAAAACTCAACAGTAATCAAAACTCAACAGTAACATACCTTTCGCTGTGTTTGATTACTTTATTTCCAAAGAACTCTACCAACATAGGAATCTCATTTCGTAGACTTGGTTTACTACGCTTCATAAGTTTTCCTATTTCTCTTTCCACACGTTTTAAAAGATGGCCAACAATGGTTGGGAATTTTTGTTTTGTACGTACTTCTCCATACATAGCCTTCAAATCAACTTGTTCCTTTTGTGAGCAATTTTCTGCAAGCAGAACCAAATCGCTATCATCATGGTTGCTGTCGTTGTACAACTTGAGGGAGGACAACTTTTGCGCTTGGTAAACTCCAGCACTAGCCCAGTGAATAAAACCGTCTCTTATTCCATCACAGTTATTTTGAATTGTCCACTCTAAGACCTCTTTTGGTCCTATACGCATCTTCTCATCCGGATTCTAAGTATATATTAAGATAAGATTATTGATGATTCCACGCACACATACACTCAAAATAATTAACATTGAACTGAATCATAGCATACCGCTTTATTTTCTTGACGTAGTCCGATTTTGATCAAGTTATCAACTTCTTGACTGGCCCAAAATACAACTCTGTGTCCATCCCCTAGCTTCCTCATCCTCATACATCCCTGGACCAGTTTATCTTTGGTGACACCTTTTCCTGCTCAAAAATTAAAATCAGGGATTGTGTCCTCAAATACATTCCGACATTTCGAGTTCAGAGCAACATACCGAGAGTTACACAAGCATCATTCCCATGAGGAATCTTCAGATCCGTGCCCCTAGTATGGACGTCATCTAAGTAGACAACGCAGCGATCCAGCCGTGTACGGTAAGTACTTAGCTCAAACCTCGTTTTGATTCCGAGCTTGTCAATGACAGTCAGTTTATCTCCTTCGTCAAAGTATACGGCAGCATCCACAACTTCCCCAACGCCCACTTCCTTGTCCAGAATTTTGAGCCACTCTTGCGCAACTTGTTCGTTGCTCAGTTCCAATATAAGTGCACCGACGTCAATCAGCACACGAATGTTAGCCCATACCAGTTTGTTCAAGATATCTCTTCCACTGATTCCCATTGGAAGTGCCTCGTATCGTTCCTGTTGAAGAAGATTTTTCATCACACCTCCGTTGGTCCACCTTAGTTCATTTAAATCGGCTTGCTTAATAGTCATAGGTAGAAGTAGCTGCGAATCATTCGTTCCTGAAAATCCTGTAGTTGAATGGTTAGTCATTTTTCGGTCTTGACATAAATCCCACGGGCTGCACCCAACTTTCCACCCGAATTGTTTGGCTTCGTGGGGAAAAACTACCCGGCTTAACCAGAAGTTAATAACGCCCATATTGTGTCTCAATGCTGGGAACAGAACCTCTGTTTTCTGAAAGAAATCGTTTAAGTTTACTCCACTGAGACCAGAGATAGTGGCTTTGTTTTTAAGAAGATTTCGCCACGATTCAAAAAGTGAATGTGGGTCAGGTTCCAAGTACAACAGGACAAAAACGTGTTCCAAGTGTGCGTCTGTCAGTCCAGAGTAGTAGTAGGATAAATGAGTCAGAATAATTGCTATGTCTGGATGACCAAATTCAACTCTGTCACTTGCTACATCCTTTGCTTTGAAAGGAACTGCGACTCGACGATAAGAAGATGTTGAATTAACCCCGTAATTAACTCTCCATCTTTTCATTAAGCATGATACAAGAACTCCACATGCCAGCATCCCTCTGAGTGTTAGCAACTTATCTTGATGGGCCTCTACAGGATAAAGTTGCAGTATTTTGTTCAGTTTCTCCCTGGAAAGTTCCTCCATCGTCAAGAATTCGATTAAAATGTCCACTTTGTCTTTTGTCACGTTTGGAATGTAATTCTTTGAAATTACAATCTTCCGGGCCAAGTTAAGGCAAAGATCGAGACCACAGTCGCGAGACAGCAGACGACAATGAGGAAAACTGGATTTGTTGCTTTCTTTGTATTCAACATAGCTTTCTCCGTACTGTTCTAAAAGGTGTTTGATTTCTTCAGGAACCATTTGCAACAAGTCTTGAGCCACCTCCCATCGTAAACAGCCACCACCTACACCTATTTGCTTGCCCAATGTATACACAAGCTGATATTTTACATGAAGTATTTCATCTGATTCATCCAATACATCTCGGGCATGATCCCGTAGAAAAGCCTGGACTCTAAACATTCCACGTGCTTCTTCAAAGCTACGAGCGTGACACCGCTCGTAAGCTTTTATTTCGAAGGAAAGCCGATGTTCTGGAAGTGTCATCACAACACCACCCTGTTTCATGCATTCCTGATAAACTTCCAACATTTCCAACGACTCATCAGGTCCAATTTTGTAGTCTCTCCGACATGGAAAACTAAAATTCAAAATAATTAAAGAAAACTTTGCATAGCGATCGCATTGATTTTAAATGTATGTAATATAAGCAACTCATCAGTATTCAGTACCTGTAAACCCTCCTATTTAAAAGAATGCCCCCTATTTTTCCAATAAGGGAGTCTTTGTTCATTTGGTACAGAGACTTAAGTACAGTTACTCTACACAGACGCGATCCATCAGCTAATGAAAGAACCAGCAAGGGAACAATGACGTATGTTTTTCCTATAAATTATAATTTAAATTCACAGCAATTGTAATCGTGACCCTTTACTTTACTTGGTAGTTGGCAGTCTATCAGGAGAAAACTAGGGTTGAATTATTACTACTAAAAAAGGAGAAGAACACGGATCACCAGGCACAAAATAAAACCCACTAACCACTCGACCATAGTGAACAATTTAATTTGAAGGGTGCATAAAAATGATAATATAGGTAACCCTGATTTCTTCTTGACAGACTGCCAAGGGGAGTAGACAAATCAACAAATTTTAATCACCTTCGCCCATATTAAGCTGCACTAGACAATTTTCCTCTCCCTCAGAATTTTCCATCCGCTTTGCGACTTTAGCCTGAATCTCTCTCACCTTCAAGTTCATTTCTATTTCCAAAAGAAGCCATTCTGGCTTATCGCTAGGACTCCATTCCCCATTTGCACATCTATTACTTAGTTCAGCTTTTAATTCACTTTCATTTTTAGCATTGTGAAACCGCAAGCACCGAGCAGCTTGATGCTCTAAGGTAATGCTTACTCCCCATGCTCCTATCAGATCCTGCAAATAATCTCTCCATCTCCACTGGGCCCTCGTTCGACCCTATGGAAGAAAATGTTACTAATGTAATAGCCGTTTTCAGTTTTTAACTAGTATATTAACATTGTAAGTAAAGCATGTAGTCACCTCATTGGAAGCGTAATGGCTTTTCAGCAATATTGGTAGAACAGTCAAGGGAATGATTCTAGGGAATATTCCACTTTCAAACAAAATTCTCCAGCCAATTGACAGTCCAAACGCGGATTCCATTTTCTCCTTCCTAGGCTTTAGTGCCGTGTAAACGCGATCCCACCTTTCCAACGTTTCCTTTTTTCGTAACTTTAGGGCTTCCTCGAAGTTTTTGTGACATGTTTTGAAATCGTCTTTCATTACTTCATCATCCCCTTTAACCGCCTTGAGTTCACCGGCGTTTGTAGAGTGAAATAATTTCCAACTGTCAGATAAGTTCTCCATGTATTCACGCAAAATGGGACAGTTCTTGTGTTTGATATCAATGGAGAGAGGAAACTCCGGCAGTCGGGCATTGTCCGACGAGTCGCTGCATGGGAATGGCTTTGGATTACATATTCGCGATTTAACCTTTTGTTTTCCTCTTGCTTCGAAAGAACGTTTCGCTTCACTCCACACAATCTCATCTATTGGTATTCCACTTCGGCGGTCAATAAGGTCATCTAGAGCTATGAAACTAAGCATTTCTTCACCTTTGTCTTCCAGATCCTTTTTACAATGAGAAGTCTTTGTCAGAGTTTTTCTTCGGTCAATGAAATTAGTGTGGTAGTTAACGTTTGTTTGAAGGACAGCTAATTTCTCTTCAACTTCTCTTAAGAATTTCACTAATTGGGCATTTTGGAACCAATTCTTGACACAAATGTTAATTTCCATTAAACATTCATGCAGGTAGATTTCACTTAGCTCTGCACTATGTTCTAACAACTTATCACAGTTATCAACTGGCCAAAAATCTCCTATCAAGTCCAATATTCGTTGAGTTTGGGTGAGCACAATGTCTTGATGTATGATTTGCATTCTTTTTCCAAAGTCTAAATCATTTTCGAATTCCCTCTGATCCTGTTTCATAACATCTGCAAATCTCTCCCAAGGTCTAATATACCTTGATACAATTGCCCTTAATTTCTGCAGGTCAAAAACCCACTCGTTACTTTTAGAGTAACTTTCGAAAGGTGGAGGGTCGATGGATTCGAACAAGATAGAATTTACAGCAACTGTCTGAAGAAGTTTCAAATGGTTCAAAGACACCCTATCACTCACTCTGAAACCAAAGTAAGTCAGAAGCAGTGCCCACTCCGCCTTTAAATCCTTCTTTTTCACTTTTCGAGCCAAGTTGTACAGATCAAGCCAGTAATCACGGAAAAGAAGCCGCGACCAGCAGTAGATTCCTTCCTTAATTGGAAATCCTTCTTCAGCAAACAAGCCCTTGAGATCTTTGCCGCTTGTTAGAAGACCCTTTGCAATAGATACATCAGGTGGAGGAAAATAACCCCAATGATGTACAAGTTGACTGATAAAAAATCCTGATGCCATTTCTTCTGACATGAAATCCGTGTCAAACTCGCTAGACTTTATAATTGCAGGGGTGGGGATATCTTCGTATATTGGGTCGAACTTGGGAGTTATTCGTCCTACTTCTGTAGTCAACGCTGATCTTCGCCAGTAGTTTTTAAAATTCAGCTGTAGGGCAGTGTTACGTAATTCAACTTCTTGAATTTCAAATTCGGGGTGCAGAAAATGAAGTCGAAGACTGTCCTTTATGAGTTTCTCCACTACTAGTCGGAATGAATCATTGCTAATATTTGGTGGATAAGGCCAATCCGTGGTTTCCATTTCCATCATTGAAGCTGGGTAGTAATGTCGTTCGCAAGAGAGCTCAGCAATCTGCTCTAAAGTATGAACAGTCTCGTCATCTAAGGGTTCTGAAGACCAGCATTGTCCTGACTGGAGGATTTGCAATGCACGTTCGGTTCCAGTAACACCTGCAATTCAAGAATTATCTACAGAATTACTGAGAAGATGAAAGCTGTTGATTGACTCACGTGACAAATCTGACTTCTTCAAATATGACATATTGTCCCTTTCTCACCTGTAAATGGGTCTACTGTAGCTTGGCCTGTCGCGGCATGCAAGTATGCTAAATAGGCCCATCCTGATCGGCTTTCTCCAGCTTTAAGTTGTCGCAATTTCGTGTCAACTTCATACGCAAAGAATGGTGGATTTCGAATCTGTTCCACATTAATAGTGACCCTGTCCTGGTTGATCATGACCTTGCCATGGGGCACTAAGAGTAGTGAATTCATTTTTGCCTTGCTGTTGATCTGTGCATCCTCAAGTAGAAGGCCGCTTTTAAGTCCAACTAATGTCTCCAGTCCTTCTTGAACGTGTGCCACCTTCATGCCCTTGTATTCCTGTGAAACAAGTAATCCTTGTCTCACGTTATTTACCACGAACGACAATCCCATTCGAGGAAGACGGACAGTGAAGCTAACCTATAATGTTAAAAAAAGTGTAAGTTTATAATTGGTCATTCATCGTATGCATCATCAAACGAAGGGACGTACCGTATTATTATTGACCTTCTTCCACATATTGATCTCCTTCCAATGTTCCAGCCTTTCTATTACTTGGAGAACTTTGATGTAATCGGCACAATTGACATCAACTATTAGATTATTCCTGTCTAAAACTGACATAATTGTGCTATCATCCAACTCAAGCTCGTATTCCGGCTTTTTGGTTGCCTGCTGAAGCTTTGAGACTCTCTCTGGGTCCCTTCAACAACATACAGATGTAAATATAAAAACAATTCATAAAGTTGTAAATAATAAAGTTGTAAACATTACCTGCAGAAGAATTCGAACCTATGTGTCGTGTGATTGTACCAATGTGAATACTTTTTGACCAGAAGAGAAGGGACATTCTTTTTGAAATATTTGTGACTTATAAGTTCAACTTTTTGCTCTTTTATACCTCCTTTCATTCTTCTGTGCTCAGTAACTGTCAGTTGTTGATTTACGTCCAAATAGAAGCTATACTGGGAGCCTCCTTCTCCAGGACTTGGGTACAAATCTCTCGTAATCATTCTTCCAGTCTGGTAGCCAGCTCCATATGGCTGAACTTCAAAGCATTTTTTCCCGAAGACTCTTTGGAAATCTTGATGATTTTCGATCATGGGTGGCAAATATCCTACAGGGCAACCATCTACGAGGAATCTTCCTTTAACTATGTCCATCTGAAGTTCTAATGGCTGTCTGTATTCTTGAGGGATTTGGAGGTGGTAAACTTGTAATGCTTCTGGGTATGGGTACCAAACTAACCCGTCCATTTGCCAATTTCGACTTGCAGCATGGTGACTTCGAACAAATCGAGTAAGAAACCCGTCGTTTGAATTTGCACATTCTTCGTGGATTTTGTTTTCTAAGTACCAACCAACTTCATCTACACGTCTCAGCAAGTTCCTAACAGTATTACTTAACTTGTATTCTTGACCCAATAATACCAAATTATCATGTATTCTAGCCACAGTGCACAACCAAGTTTCCCAGGAGTCGTTGCGATTCATTCCCACTCTTGATAGAAGCGTATCATCAATAGGGAACGTCAGAGCGCAGCATATGTTGACCTCAATCAGTTTCACTCGTAAGTCATCTATCTCATTTCTAGGCGCATTTGATAGGGAGCTTAAGATTCGCTGAATTTCTTTGCTCCATTTCACAGCATCAACTCGACAGCAGAAAATAAGATCAGCAGCAGCATCAATACAATCTGGCCGCATGGACGATATTCTTTGAGCAATCAAGATTATTGTCAGAAGAACATAATGATCTTTCCAGTTATCTACATGTTTCCGCCGGATGTTGTCCAAGAGGTCAATTATTTGGTTGGGAAATCCTGTGGAACCTAGAGATGTGTAGGCTTTCCTCACAAAGATAAACTTTTCATCATTTCTCGGACCTGCTTGCCAAATTGTTTGACAAATTAAGTGAAAAACGGATTCTTCCTTTAAACTTAGAGAACACTGTGTCAGTGCTCGAAAAAGGTTTTTCCACTGCAGCTTCCATCCAACTCGCAAACTGCCAAACTCTTTAAATTCTGTGAGAGACATATTGCGATTGCACGTATTCTGCATCGCAAGAACCTCATTGGGCGTAACTTCATCTCCATTGATAGCCCATTGCATATTACAGTACCGAGAACCCTTTTCCACTTTAAGTGTGCACCGCTTTTTAAGTGCTAAACGAGGCAGATTTCCAGCTTTTAGACCTACTGGATACATCCCTTCTCCGGCATAACAGCAATTGTATCCGTTCGGTTTGACGAAATCCGAATCTGGATTCGACGGGTGCAGTGACCTACATCATTTCGCATGTATTAGTAACTGTAAATACAGTATAACTTAACCAATAAAAGACCTCATGCTGAGACGATGTTGTCATACCTGTAATGCGTATCTAGAACAAGTTTTCTGGTGCTCATTAGGTCTACTTTCCACATCCCTTGTCTTCTATTACATGAATTTATTTGACAGTAAGAGCTCCAAGGTCCGTAAAAACCGTGATCATTTTTCTTTGTTGTTGATATTTCCTGAGCAAGCATATATAGTAGATCCCTCAATGCTGCTATGTCACTGGGGATTAGCAGTTCAAATACGACAGCATTTTGACGCTCAAGACCAGTTGGAAGAGGTGTTTCGTAGATCTGAACAGATAGGCTTCGTTCTCGTTTTTCTAGGCTGAAATTTTTATGTACACAAATTTTTTTTAATTACGCAAATATCACTTTCGATTATTTATATACTGACACAAGTAAATACTAAAACTATATGCATACTTTCAAGATGTGACGGTGCGGATGATACACTAATACTACAATAAAATAGCAGTAAATAGCTTACCGACATTTCTCGCAACCACGTTTGTGTTTTAACTTGTAATCATCAACTTCATATTCACATTCGCGACAACGTATTTCTGCAAGAATTTTTTCGCTGCATTTTCGGGCCTCTTCTACTTGTTTCAACGTTTGTTTGGATCTGACTTTCCCTTCCTCAATAATGTGATCCCGTGTTTTTCTCATCGTGTCATGCAATCCTCCAAATCTCGCTGCAAAGGAGTTAACTGTAACTTCCGTTTCTTCAATAAGAGATGGAAAGCTAGCCAGTTGATCTCTCTGGCCAAAATACCTACAAAATACTTTATTTAAAAAACCCAACTAATTTGCAATTACAGATAACTTGACTTAATAATACCCTTCAATTTCCTGCAAAGACTCCAGGTCTCCTTTAACAGGTAGAATCAAATCTGCACATATTGTGAGGTCTACACCTGCACGGTGTTGTTGTACAATTGGAAATTTCTTGCAAACTATTTTATCCCAAATCTTGATTACTTTCAGTAGAGAAAGTATCATTCTCGATGTTCCGACTGGGTCATTTCTATAAAATTCCCTAGCAGATGTGATATAATTTAAAACCACTGTCCACACATATTTCCAGTTCAAGTCGAATGACTCCCAGTTGATAATACTTCCCTCGAAATCACAAAGCACTATTCCGGTTTCTTCGTTCGCCATTTCAAAAGAATGAGGGTCGAATAATACCATTGGATCCCTGTGGCGTAAGGGCGTAAGGGGAATAGGGATGGCTATATCATGTCCAACTCTTTCAAATCTTTTCTTTAAATCCTGTGACTCCTTAAGTCTTTGAACAAGACCATCGAAGTTAGAGTGACACAAAGAATGATGAACATGAAGCTTCAAGTTCCGCATATCCACAAAGCATTTTCCATTTGCAATTCGTAGTTCCAGGGAATTTTCTATAACATCAACGCGCACAGTCCTTAAACTTGCTTCTACCTTGTACAAAAGTTCGCAACACAATTCCCGGACCCACTGTTCAATTCGAATCTAAAATACAAACGTCATTGATTACACTTACTAACTCCCTACTTTCCTGATCTGTTAAAAGTGCAACAATACCTGACTGCAGTGAGTCTCATTGTCACCGTTTATGACTTTTTCCAATTTCCAAACTCGTCTTCCTATCTTAGACATCATTTCAGACACCAGCCAGTCTTCAGCACCACGGAGTTTTCCTTCATTCAGGTATACTGTTAGAAACTTCAACAAAACAAGTTTGTACACCACCAATCCATTTATCTTCCCAAGTTCCTTCTGTAAACTAATTTGTAAAACGGCTTTTATGGTCATCCACATCCCACTTCTGCGCCAAGGAATTCCTTCTTTGAATAAAACTACATCCCTCATCTTCTTCACTACTCTTGGCACTTCAATAGCGTTCGAAGCTCGACTCTTCTTGTCACATAGTACAGAAACAATCCACTTGCTGACATAGAGAGGATCGGTGACATCTCTGCTTTCTAAAACTTCCGTTCCTCCTTTTCTAGCCATTGACACAGCCTCCCTCATGTCGAAGAAAGACAAATCTTTAAGTTGTCTTACCAGAGCCTTTGAATTTAACAACTGTTTCTTGGGTACAACAACAGAGACATGAGGAAATACAGATGCAAACGATCCGCAACAACTTTCCGTCACTCGAGAACATTTCAAGGAGACAGGAAAAGTAGAAATAGCTGCTTGTTCTACCACCCACGGATCACGAGCTTTGCAGTCTCCACTTCCATTCTCGAACTTAATTCCACTTTCTCCATCCAAAGGATCCAAAATCGTTATCATGAATCCACAGTTTTGACGCCGAATATAAGCTGCAAATGACTCTCCAGGGCACATGCTCCTTATTCGATCAGCTACTGTTTGAGGATCCAGGTTCTCCTGTACATCATTCCACGTCTCGAAAGTGTCCCTGGTCTTACAAATCCTTTCTGCATCGCCGTCAAATGAGCTCAGACAGTCAAAGAATTCTGAGAGCAACTTTAATTCGTCGTCAATTTGAGTCTCCACATCCACGTTTATCGAAGGCAGTTGCGTCGGTAAGAAAACATGATGAATAAGTCTCAATCCAGATTTCGTAGGAGGATTGTGGTTCTGTGGCACTGAAGGCCCCGGCGTATCAACCGTCCCCTGCACACAATTATTATGTAAGAATCAAAAACAGCAACAATGCCCAATTGTTTATTTATTTCTAAGCCAAACCTTCATGGAAGAACGCCTCTGAAATTATTGCAGTCACCTAGCTATTAAACAATAACCTACTTCCTGAGCAAAAAACGTAGTATTACTGGAGCATCCGCACCTGAAATAGAAATTTTCATTAATTTCTTTGTCCTTAGCTGCTTAAGTACCTCAACCGAACCTGTTTTGTAGTGTCTGATAGCTCTCTTACTAGTTACAATGAAATACTAACTCGAAGTTCCCATTTGGCACAATCCAATATCCAACCCACTTCGAGAACCAACACTGACACGAACCACTAACAGACTGACACTATCGAAAATCAAATCCGAAGGTTATCCCATTGAAATTACATCACAGTTTTGGGTTTGTGCACTTTGCACTAATCAATGACTCAATTGCGATTCCAGCATCAATTAAAATTGCACACTTGCACACTTGCAGCTCTCGCACAACCAGCAATCGAAGATGAAAGCGAACTCGAGTTTTCCAGAGTGAATTTCCCACAAACAAAGCCTCAACGGAGAAGAAGTCTTTGTTGTTGTTCTCCTCGCACTCACTTTACCTTTCGCTCCCTTTTCTTTCCCAAACGCTGCTGACTTCGAAGTGCTTTGGAAATTCGACGTTTGTGTATTACTCACTGTGGATTACTTTTGTAGACAATGCAGAAGAAGGGAATCGTTTTCGTCGACAAACAGATGCTAGGTCCTTGCTGAGACTGAGAGGGCATAAATTGCTCGAGGAAAACGTTGGCATGAATGACTGATTGGATACGTGGTTTGTTTGCAGTTTGCACAGAAAGCCGAATAGCAGAATTAGACGAAATATTTGGCGTATCAGCAGAAAATGCTGATATTCAACGATGATGAATGCATGTGAGTTGCAGGTGATTCATCATTTTTATTTACTGTTGGAGTCATCATAAATTACTTCATTGAATTAGATTAAGTTATCTATGCCCTAGTGTGGCTAATGACTCATTTGTTAAGTATTTAGAGTTAATTAAACAAAAGATTTAAATGTCTATTAAACAATGCCCAGCAGAGAAACAGTCGCAACTATAGTCCCAAATAGAATTGAGAACACTATAAGCTAAACAAGCAATATAATATACGAAACATGTAAATTCTTGCTGTTATCTGACTGCAGAGTTATCTTATCTCGAACATATCTTAGATGATGATTGACCGAAGGTTTATCACAACGTGTTACAAAGTGGCTCACTGCCACTGTAAATTTCTCACGTAAAATCCTCCTTCCACGGATTCCGTCTCTGATCCGTGTCTCATTCATCATTCATCTTTTCGTATTCATAAGCAGAATGTAGTTTGACTTCGACAGCTTTTGCATAAAATCTCATTAACTGTCTCAAACTGTAAATTAGACTAGCTCAAATTATAATTTGAATGTCTGTTTGTAAATCGATGATTCAAATGGCACGTAACACATCGCCGTGTAGTGCTTTTGATATGATTATGCTACTTACTATGAAATGCAATAATAGTTGATAGTGTTATCCAACTTTTCCCCTCTCCGTTGTTTTCAGTTTTATAGCTTCAACCAACGATCTTTCATGAGTGCCGAGTGGGTAGGCATAAGGTCAGGTAAGTTTTCAGGTTTCAGGTAACATTTTCTCCTGCAGGCGTTACTTTGTCCAAATGAAAAATGACACTATATTCATACGTAAATCCCGCAGCCTAAAAGCGCATTATTAACAGAGCGATGCGTCCCTTGCAAAAGGTTCTCCTTCCTGACGAAGAACTCCCAACCATTTTAATGAACAGTGGGAGTGGAGGAATTCACGACAATCGTTTGCCTGGAGGATTCGGGGACGTCTTCAACGCTGGGACTGGTGCGATCTCTGGGAATACTGGAATCGGGCCTTGTTCTCACAATCCCACAGGAGGCAATGTGAACGTAGGAAATATTTTTAACAGTGGAACTGGAGTAGTTGCCAAGAATGGTCGCTGAACAAAAGAAAGTAAATAATTCTGACAGCATCAATGACTCCGGGGTTTGGTTAACCCGTTAACCACCACAAAGAAAGCTTTCACTATTAATTAGCCTCGTGTTGCAACTGCACTCGAATGGGATGTGCTGGTAAGTCCTGAAGACCGTTATTTTTTATCAACCTGACTATCCAAGCTTTATTGAATCACCCTAATAAATCGTTATTCTTATTCCCAGGTGAAAATCAACCAGGCGTGTATGCTAACGTCATGAATTATCTCAACTGGATTGAGGCAAAGACAGGTTTGTTTTTACTTTCCAATATATTTACTAATGCTACAGGGCAGTAAATGAACGATGTTTTTTATTTCGTGAAGGTGAAACATTCTGCAAGCCGTGAATGTCCAGAATCCATGAGGTGAAGTTACAACCCAAAGCTGTGAACGAGGAAATCTTAAATTCTTTAAATTCGGATAAGCTACATTTGAGTTTCCACTATATTTCCTTACATTGAACTGGCAAATTAAATCATGCTAATTAATTCTATGGTCCATTTTTCCTTTCCATTCACTAATAAATTGGCTAAATCATTCACTATCATTCAAGAAAACATTATCAGGGAATCAGGGGGGACATATTACGCTGTAGATTTTTATGAAAGGATCGTTGATATCTAGCCACAGTTAGTCCTTGCTCGTAAAAGCAGTTAGTGTGGATGATGCTGATCACTTCATACTAGAGAACCTGGTAATTTAATTATAACAATTAATTGTTTATCATTTAAAACTCTCCAATCCCGTTCTACAATGACTAACACTTACTGCTGTGATGCTCCAATTAGAAGATACGGCCAGTAAGAAAGATTAAATATCAGAAACACAACTGGAAAAGCGGCTCGGGAGACTCGATCAATGACAACCCAAATGGGTCTTTTAGTTTCCGCAAATGTTGGACCGAAACTTCCAGGTCCATATTCATAAGCCCCAGGCGTAGGAAAATTATACTGCCTTTGCCTGGCTCCATAAATCGCAATTTGAGAAGGATCAAATCTTCCTTGCGATTGTCGGAGAGCATTATTTTCTCCGAATTCCACGTTGTTATTCTGAATCAACCCAGGAATATTCATCATAGGGTGCGATCCGTCCTACAGATAATTAATTAACTGATGTAAACTAATTACCTAAACTAATTAGCAAAAGAATTACTGCCTTGCCTTCATCATCATCTCCTTCGCATTCAGGTTTCCATAAAACTCCAAATACGGATGTGAAGCTTTCGCCTGTTGTTTCGGCTTAGCATTGCTATCAATTCCCAAGTCCTTCCAATACTTTTCAATTGCCGTTTTCCTCTCTCCTTGTGCCTTCAGCTCTTGCGCTTTTTTCCACGAAAGATATTTCACTATGATGAATTCAGCTAGTGCACCAAAAACAAACGCGATGCAACCGACCATCCAAATGTCCATCATCTGGGAATAAAACATGCAATAAATCAATCCAGATAAAGTGGTTAGATATAAAATGTGTTGTATAACCACCTTGATATAATTAACAGGCGGAATAGCTCCTTTCATTGTAGTGTGCATTGTCACGATTGTAAGCATGCAAGTTATTAGCAGCGACACTCTACCAGGAATCGCATCAAGGCCTAGCCAAAAGCTAAACCAAGATAGGATGACTACCAACGTCGTTGGGACAAATACTTGGATAATATGATGTCCAAGCTGTCTAGCAAAGCGAAGTCTCAAATAAACATACGGGTAAAGTTCTATGGACATCAAAGATGTAAAATTAGATGGCAGTTTTTAATCAATTGTTTCTTGCTTTGATGGTTTCTACGCACCACTTCTTCCCCAGCGCGTCTCTGCACCACTTCCTCTGTGCAGAGGAAGTTCCATTTCATACTGGAGAAGTTTTAAATCGGTAAGGGTAACCGGCTCTTGCAGATGCTCCCACTCGTAGCTCACGAAAGTAGACGGCAATGTATCTATTAAATTAAAGCAATACATGAGAAAAAGAAACAGAACTCGCATTTACATCTGTGCTGTGGCTTCCATGTGGAGTTTGGTACGTCTCTCTTACAGCTCTCAAGCTTCAAGTCGCAGATCTGCTCATCCAACGGATACCACTGGAAGTTGAAAGCGCATCCCAAAATAGCCGTCATTCTTGCCTTGAATATTATCGTCTTATTCTGAAACAAGTTGACCACTGACTTTTTGTCCGTTAGCATTGCGATGCCTGCAATAGTTTAGTAGCTATATACGAAGTATGAAGTACAAATCTTTAATCCTAATAATATGCTCTACAAATTACTTGTTGATCGAGCGTTAGGAATGAACGTATCAGGAGACCTGTCAGGAGACGGGAGAGCCGGGAGACAAAGTTGAATCAGGATGAATTGTTAAACAGTTATGTATTATCTGTCACATTTTTATAAACCATGCTATGAACTATGAACTATACCAGATCGATGATAAAATATCTTGAGGAGCTCTAATAAAAACATCATCTTTGTCAGAAGCATTGAAGAGTCCTGGTGGCCATTCCAAGTCATCATTAGCTTCCCACCTCTCTCTCATGTGAAACTCAATACTATACAGAAGAATCCAATTAATCACTTACCTTGGTTGTTCTATACTACGAGATTACGACCAAAACCACACCTTGCCTGTGCAGAAAATTCTTACCGTATACTCATCGTGTCGACGTCCACTTTCGAAATATCTACTATTTCAATAGCATAGTAAACGCTTATAGTATTCCCTTTTTGCATCTCGTCGATAGCCCAACGTGAACCTGTTACCTTCCCCATTAATAAACCTTGCATGTTGCATCTAAGACAGAAATCTTATCTAGACCGAGCTTACCTTTCAGTAGATTCTTATTCATCTTTAACTGACCGAAGTCAACAA
>JAQGAC010000475.1:0-24126 GCA_034696585.1 Isotomurus maculatus
CAGTGTGAGCACAACAAGATGATTTTTTATTTGGTTTTGCAGATTTACTCTTCTGTGTGTTTTGTCTTGTTCCCTTTTGATGCTTTACACTAATTCATTTTAATTATAGACTCATGACTTGCTCTCTGATCATTTTTGATGGATCCTTTTTCTCTCTTAACCCACAAAGTAAAAGCTGGGGATTTTTGGGTCATCGAATGTAACAGAAAAGTATCAACAACGTGTCACATGGAGAGATGGCTTGTAGTTGTAGTGTCACAAGTCATAAATCATTTTGTGGATGACGGAATGGAAGTAAACTGCACTTTACTGTTCTCTATGCGGTCGAGTAACTCGAGTACAATATAATGATCTGACCACTACTAGCTTTCATAGTGTGGCTGAGCATAATACTGCACTAATATATTCTGCTTTTGTTGGTGTTACAACTGACTCCCTATAATTTTGTGGAATTGAATAATAGACTGTTCTAAAAAATAATCATAAATGGGGATCCTGAATTTTCAAGCTAATTCTCACTAAAACCCACAGAGCTCATAATTTAATACACTACAATATGACATGATGAATCATTACTATTAATAATAACTTCAAAATTAATACTTTTATTAGTCTTGCATGCAATGGGTTTGCAGCCCTGTAAATGAATTTGAGAGTTGAGTCAGACAACAAAGTATGGAGAGAACAGAGAGAGAATATGAGAACTGGTTGCAGCCGTGCCATTTAACCTCAACAATACTTGGAATTCTCTTTGGTGGAAACGCAGATAACTTTTAAATCATTGTATTTTGCTCAATTCTCTTTTCGGGCTTGGGAGACTGAAGGTCTTGATTAAGCGTTTCAACCTGCAGCGTCTTCATATTATATATAGTATAATATCAGGAAATAAAAATATCTAATCGAATTGAAATGGCAGTGCCATTGTGGTGACTGAGTTTTGTATCGGGATAGGCAACTGCACTTCAAGGAATTAGATCAAGGAATCACAGAAGTTTAGTTCGAAACGGAAGATATGCAGCTGCAATAAATACTACATAATGTAACTGAGCTCACACTTTATGGAGCAAATTATTTCGTCGACTCATCTTGGTACTTCCAGATGATGGTTCAGATAGCATTCCTCTTGACATGGTAAATTCATTTGTCTTCACTGGAACTTATATAACAGCGATACACATCCCGAACCTAATTTTGGAGACGAAGTATTCAACATTATACTTGGAGCCTAATGAAGAAGCTGTTACAAATGGTTATGGCACAGTTTATACGAGCTACGAACCATTGGTTTGTTTGCGAAATCATCTCGTCATCCTTTAAGCTGTCTGTGCACTTGCTCAAGGCTTGTCTAAACTTTGCCAAAAAGAAAACACTCGAACTGTAAAACAGGCAAACATCCTTTTTCCTTGTTAAAAGTTAAAATGTATGGAAGAAAATTTATATTATGGAAAACGTATTATTATTTTGTGGATCTGAAAGCTAATAATTTACAGAATATTGAAAAAAATTAAAGCACACGGATACTGTGCACTCAGTTATTTCACAGCGTGTGTTTGAATTTTTAAAATCAGTTCTACATGATGAAAAGGTCGAACCAAATCATTCTTGGATTATTCTGCCTAAGGTTGATTGCTACCTTGCCTATTAATCAGGATTGGAGATCTCAGCTACTGTTTTAAAGGAAGATGATTTGACAAAATTCGAAGAAGAGATGCCACGTTGAATAATAATAATTAATGGGAACTAATACATTCAGTAGTATGACTTGACTGCATGCATCCAACTTTCAAGCTTTCTACGTGAAATAGGTAACCACTGCTTTACAGAGCTAAATTGTAATTTGACCAGCAGCAAGGAAAACTGAAAAGATAGAGTACGAGTCAAAAAGACATGAAAAACATTCTTTTTCACAATAAGTAACAATAGTATTTCCAGAAAGAATGTTGGGCCATTTCAAGATGAAAGCTGAAGTGGTTGGGTTTACTTCACAACAAAGCGAACAATTTCATGAATAGAAAGTTCGGGACAAATCGCTTTTGACATAGTTTAAAAGCAATTTACTGTTATTGAATTTAATATGATACGAAGATGTTTACAATTTTAAGATAATTGATAATAATACGCATTTAAGTAATTGTAAGTTTGTAAGTAAAGCAATAAAGTGTCAATATGAAGCTACAACGCAAAACAGGGGAGATTATGTGTCACCCGAGGTCATTCCGAGTAAACAAGATATCTAATTGTCGCATTGTTCTCCGATGATACTTTCTTATCAGTTCTATGGGTGCATTATTAATTCATTGACATTTGGCACTTCGTCCTTGCTCACACCCAGTCTGCCAGCCTTTCATTAGTAAAAGAGGAAGCGATGATCACATCATTTGCAACCAGGTTAAATAAGCTTTCAATCATAAAATCAGAGAATACGTCGAAGAGCCCGATTGTTTCACCCTGTTATTTGCATTGCAAATAGTTTTTGCTCGTAATGCAAAGGAAATGGTACGTTTTAAGTTTTAGGTAGCAAGCAACCCATCTGAGCAAATTCAAGATGCTTCAAGAATTACACACATAGGCAAGGAGTAAAGTAGTAATGAGTAAGTGCAAATCATCGCATCTCAACCTTTATGACCCAAGAAGCTTAAAAACTCTGGTGTACAATGTTAACCCTTTGTATTTACTTAATGAGTCAATAAGCACATTTAATCAAGAAGATATATGTGTGTGCTGTGTGGAACGGACTAAGAGTTAGCTTTCAATATATTATTGTGGAGTTTATTGAGATCGGAGAACGTTGCCCAAACTTACCCTCCTCGTCATATCTTGAAGAATTCCTGTTTAATTCATTGCTCCGTTGTAAAATAAAAAGTTGGTTATTTTAAAACGTTATTTGATACGAATATTGTCTTAAAGAAAGACAGACAGAACGACTGGTAGAGAAGCTGGGAAAAGATAATGATTAAAAAGTAGGCTTCCTTCTTCTCCAGGAGGGATTGTATTTCACATACAATGCAATGCTGATGCCATTAAAAAGCGTAGAGATAAGCTGTAAAGTGCACACTAAAGAACTCCGATTGATCCATCCATACATTTACTCATAAAACTATACAGACAAATCAAGTCAGACAGTCTGACTCTCTCAGTTTAAAAATAGAGAAGATGAGATGCGATGGTGGTAGACGTGGTAATGGTAAAAGAGTGGTGATCTTCTTGTTATTCTTTCCATTTCTCATATTTAATTTTTATAGAAGGCTTACACTAGCTGTTATTACTCTTGCTTGCCTTGCCCACGATGCTTCATGGAAGAGCAAAAGGATCATTCGACCAGAAGAGATGAGAGGAGTCAAATGAAATAAATGAGACTTTGTGACTACAATTCATTTCTACCTTAGAGACTTTCAAGTGTACTGCACTACACAAAAATATACACTTTGTAGATGGGCCTTCTTCACTAATGCTTTTTACATTTATGAGCTCCATTCAGACATTATTAATATCACCTTCACACAGAGTCCAGTCAAGAATAGAATCGACATGAGATGATTTTTTTTCCTCTACATCTCCTCCTTCTTTTTCCCCTTTCAACTTTGATTCAAGAAAATTTTAGAAGCCCTTCTTTCTCCTGGACATGAGAAACGGTTGGGAAAAAATAAAACAACTCAGCAAGTGTAATGTTATATCGTTCTGGCTCTCTCCCTCAGAATTAGAATAGGAGTAAAGTACCTTAAGAAGATCGCTTGGAGTTAATTAGCCTTTTCTAATTTTTACTCAAATTGCTCTTAATTTCCATACTCCTCATCACCACCATCTCAAATATCCGATATAACCACTTTAGAGTCTTTAAGTTGGCTGCTGGTAGCATATAATCATTTTCAGTATTAAATCAGGTTTAATTTTTTCCTGCAACTCTTTCTGAAAAGTGATTATGTCATGTCATTGTGCACGTTCTGCAAACCCAAGCCAATCATGAGGATGAAGTCAAGGATAGGTTTTCGAAACCAACACCTCCCCATCACATATATATTTACTTGCTGAAGGTAATAAGAGAGCTATCAGTGGTGCAGGAAGACCGTATTCCCGTGTAGCAGGAGAAGGAGCAGCATTATACAGCATTAAATGGTTACACACACTCACGAGAGCTTCTGAATCCGCAATAAATGACAAAGTAGGGAGGAACAAGAAGTGAGTAGCTAGCAGGAGCCAGATCCGTGATTTCATTGAACCTCGATCTCATCAAGAAGTGTAAAAAAGCAGGAAAAGTCCGTTGGTTGCTTTATACGGAATTATTATTGTAGGTTGAGTGCTACCGCAACACACAATGAATATAGAAGTCTCTGCAACAAACGGTAGTGAAGTAGGAACGAAGGAAAAGATGCTCAGAAATGGAAATGTGTGCAAGGAATATAAGTTGAGGAGGAGCAGCTTACTAGGAAAGTTAGTAGTTGGTAATGTTGGTCTTCTTCAACTTTGCTTGGAAATCTACAGGTGTTCAACCTGCACACAAAAACGGGTAATTTTTTGTGTGCCTTTGCTTCTTAATGTTGTTGGTGTACCCCTTTTCTTCTCTTTCTGTAATAGATTTAAACTCACTTTTACTAACTAACTGCATGGCCATTTGTTACGGCCGTATATCATGGATGAGGCAGTCAGTCAGTGTGTGCACAGATTGGAGGAGCAGAAGAGTCCCTTAGAGAGATCATATCATCTTTAAATCACGACGAGCGTCCCTTATAGATACATGTATGTACATGCATGTATGTATGTACTTAAACACAGAGACTCTCATGTTCCTACTACATTTGCTTTCAAAGACCATCCATTTATACATTTTGAGCAGACATTAAGTCCAGATCGAGAGAGAATAAAAAAGTGTTTTCTTCGAGGTAGAAAAAAAGGATTTAACTGGGAACTGTCAGTGAGGAAGAAAGGTACAAAAGAGACTGTTCATCCCAACACTTTTTATGATAATGTGGTCCTATTGCATTTAGGGGGATCCATTAAAACTTATACTACGTCGACTTAGACACCATAATATATACACACTTTAAGTACAAGGGTGATTCGTGATATACTGCGAGATTGAATGCTTAATTCGGGTCGTCCATGCGTCTGACACAGTGTGCACGACGAGCGACTGGGACGACGTTCACAACTGCATCTCATCATTATATCATTATTATTTTAATAATGGGCCCAAGATGAACCTTATCCGAGGATTATCCCGAGACTTATTCCTTGCGTAGGAGACCAGCCTACTTACTACCACCATTATTACTGAACTTTACTTTTTTCACGGGCCAGCAGAGTTTTTATTTATGGATCTCTCCTACTTTTTATTTTATGCTTCTATTCTGGACGAACTAGCAATTTAATGAGTTGTGTATCATCTTGGAATCAAAGTTTTAACCTTGATTTTGATTTTATCCAGATACTCAGATTAGGGTTTGTTCGTTGGATGGCTCATGCAGAGAGAAAGACCACTTTCTTCGTCAAGTTTTTCTGTGGAGTGTGTGTAGAATGAATGGACGAGCATGATTTCATGATCTGGAGAGTCGTTTTACATCTTGGATCAAACTGTCTCTGTGTTGCTTTTGTGTTCAATTACAAACCTTATCCTTTCGACTAGAAATATTGAAATAAGACACTACATCATTTCATCGACCTTAATGATGGAGTGCAGACGAAGCATGTAAGCAGTAGTTTGCAGTGGACTGTTTCATCTCCACTTTTTTCTTGTAATTTAATGACATGAGTGGGTTGTTTTACTGCAGTAGACCAAGTAGACTGTTGGTCTGTCTGGCCGTCTCGAATTGGGTGTTGTACGCACTTTATTTACGCGTTATACGCACAATAAAAGATCTTCCTTCCTCCTTTGCAAGTCACACACACTCTACACGTACAGAAGTACAAACTAAAAAGTTGCACACACTCACATTCAACATTGAACTCGAACGGACACATGTCCAGGGAGCTACGGAGAGAGTGATGATTCCGTAAATTTGATCCTTGAGGGCAGAAGCAGATTTGTTATGGTTAATTTTAGAATACAACCCCATCATTCTACTCGCGAGGAAAGTCTTCTCCTCTATATAATATACACAAGCACATAATGCATCGTAATTGTTTAACTCTGTGCAAGAAAGCAAGCGTTAGAAGTTGGAACAAGTGCAGGTTAAAAAAATAATCCTGTCATGATGTGTAAATCATATCAACAGAGAGAAAGAGATGATGATCGCGTCTTGAAGCCACATATTGCACCTTCTCCCAGGATAAAAAGATCCCTTTCATGGCTTCAAATAAACTTCGTATGGGTACACACACACACACACAACAACCACCAGTTTCATTTCTGGTTTAAATCCAATCCATCCTTCCTTCCTACTCCCACTTTTCTTACTTCCAACTTCCAACAAATCTCTTTTTTTCTACACATTTACTTCCCAAACTGAGGTTTTTTCATGGCTCTCCGTCTCTCTTGTTTTACAACGAGGGGTAAAATTAGCTCTCCAGTCTCTTCTGGATGGTGTAACAACCTGCACAACCACTTCAAAACCATGTGTTTCTACAGATTCTTATGAGTCTTCTTTACAACATGTGTTTTTCAAAAGAAGGGTGAATCATGAGAGAAAGAAAAAATTTCAACCCGGTTTTATCTCCGGTTCCGAACAAGGGTAGTTGGTTGCATTAAGAGTACATGCAACACCCGGTGCACCCTTCTAGTAAAATTCCAATACAGTTCTGTTCATGGCATTTTGAGTCTTATTTAATTTTTATGATGTCTCCTGAAGAAACGTTTTTCATTTTTCAGTGGGAGCTCCTTGACTTAAGGGTATGAAATTTCACAAGCAAGAAAAACACTTGTTTAGGCAATCAAAGTCTCAAAAGCTTTCAAATCGTAATTTGATTGATGCATTGGGTTAACTAGGTGAAAGTTTAGACACTTCTGAAAGTGTGTATAAAAGGAACTAGATGCACGGATCTTATGCTATATTATATGTGTATACATATCAGATTAAATGTATTTTTTATCCTCACGCTTGCTGGAGGCAACGCAGTGAGCATAGTAGTAAAGGAATAGGAAACAAATCCTCATCGAATTTCAATATTTCAATAAGTAATCAAGATGAAATGAAGTCAGTATTTCTTTTAGTGGCAACAACACATTTGTGGATGATGATGATGACGATAATCAACAAAAAAAGAAGTTCAATGCAACATTCAAAATCAATCCTGATCCCATTAACATCTTAAAGATAAACAAGAGTCTAAAGCCTCTCTGCAATAACAATACGAGAGAAACAAACTGGTCATTTATAGTTTGGTTGTTTCATATTATTTTGTGATAGAATAGATGTGTATTTTTTGTGACTAGAACTAAAAGCGAGATAGACTTGAGGTTTAGTATGAGCTAAGTAGACACTGATTTCCATGAAGGGATGCAGTTTGCTCTTTCGAGGTCTCTCTCCATCATTTGTATATTTTACACTTTGCTCGTAGTTGTAGTTGCACCACCATCCCCATTATAGTGCACACAAGTAATCATTTCCCTGTGTCCATCCATCCGGACACAAAATCCAGGTCCAGTTCAATGTTACTCGAGAGCATTGAACGTAAATAAAACTAGTTGTAGTAGTAGTAGTGATAGTAAAGGTGGTGGTGGTTAATAAATTGCCCGGAAGTTTTTTGCTCACCTGTCCAAGCTAACCTTCTGCTTGTCTACTCCTACAACTTCCCTTTCCTCCGTTTGAATGATACTTAACTGGGGTTTAAACATATAATGCTTGTGCACAGCTTTGCAGTGTGCTTCATCATCAAATGTAAATGTCTATTCAACCAAATCTGTCCATTGTTGTTAGCATCGTCCCATCCACTATAGCCTGAGACTTTCTTTCCCTGCTACAACAATAGTAGTGTGTGTTGTTTTTGTGCTCAAGATTTGTGTGTCTGTAGACTTGCAGCAGGGCACTTGGCAATGAAAGTATATAAAGCATCATCCTCTACTCTCGAGACTGAATGACTGATAAAATAAAGTAGCTCCTGGGACGAGAAATAAAAAATCACGAGAGAAGTCAAGTCACCTCACCACACGGACTTTAATTTTTTTAGACTGCAGAGAGAGAAGAGATTAGATGGATTATTTATGTATGAGCGATGTGTAAAAGCAAGTAGCTTAATGGCCATAGGTAAAGAATAATATATTATTATTTTGGACATTGTGGCCAACTTCACTAACTGTGTTGGATGGAGTTTAAGAAACAATAACTTTTGGGCTACCTGCATTACCAACTCGTGAAAGAGCTTTTGTTACTCATCTTTCTAAGCTAACTTACACATCCCTGTGCATCTATAATTTCTATCATTATTGTTTTTTGAGATGCGATAGAATTACCAAATTACAAGGATACAGAACAAGGAACAACTTTTGCCTCCGACTGTGCCAACCTGGAGTTTGAATTTATTTTACATTGCATTATATTTGGAATGACAACAGCCTCCGTGTGTAATTAATGATGTACTAATGCAAATCCTCACTCTCGTAAGCACCAATGAAAGATGTGGGCTTTCTCCAAATACAAATGGGATGGGATGTAGTTGCATAATGAAAGTGATATACACAAGCTAAACGAAATGAGATGGAGATGACGATGCGTCAGGGAATGGCAAAAGTCACTTTTATTACAGATGGGTCTGTTAGACACTTGGGCTCATCTCAGCAGGATGCTTTTGCTTTATGTAAAGTTTACAAGATCATCATCCTTTGCTATTACTGCTGATTCTATTAACCACTCACTCTCTTTTTGCCCGCTCAGACAGTTCTTGATTGAGATTTAATTTTAATTATGATCTAATTTCATTACCATATTATCTTGTTCTACTAACAAACAAGTCTGACAAAGTTGCAATCGTCATTATCCATCTTCGTTATTTTTTAACTGTCTTCTTTCTGGAGATGCTTTCTTAAACTTACTGCTGCATTAATCTCATCTTTTCATCTTTTCCTGTTTCATTGTAAAGTTTCAGCTAAGATTTTGAACCAAACGATCAAATTCAATATAATTGCATTACCGTGAATTTTAGACCATGTCTTAACTCTTAAGTGAATCTGGCTGTAGACAAAATACGACATGTGCTGATTGGAAAATTCTTCTGACATGGCTCCTTGATATCACGAAAAACAAAGTGACCCAGATAAAGAGGACGAATGTTGTGTGCGGTGGTAATAACTTACATTGCATCAAATATGTCAACCCGAAATCATGCAACTGGGTCTTGTTGAAATACACAATCATTGAGTTTTCATAGACTTGTTAAGTAATCCCAAGTTAAATTCACCAAAGTGACTTTTTAGCTACTTCTTATGTGATCACTAAAAAGTTGCATTAACGTATCACATCTTATCAGAAGAGTCATAAAGTCTTGCACACAGAATGTTTTAAATGTAGGAGGAATGTAAGATTACTCAGGTCATATATCTCGCAGCAGCGAAATAAATAACAGCGACGATATAAGTGATTAGTAAGAATTGATTAGTTTTACAAAAAGTCATTAGTGAGAAGCGTGATACGTGTCAATCACTGAGCAGCCAAATGTGAAGTCAAATGGATGGATGAAGTTTTTATTGTATGATATTTTTGTTTATTACTTTTTGTTTTCCAGTGTACTCGGGTTGATAAGAGCACTAAGCATCCTAATGGGTATGCTAATCACTTTCATACATAGTCGTTAAATGTGTCTTTTACTCCAGTCGTACTTCATCGTCGTATAGACAGATACCCACACCGTTTTAAAACACAAATGAGGATAAATAAGACTCTACGGCTGGTACATATAATTATTCTCAATTTCTTTCTTATTTAATGCTCAGTTAGATACTCAAAGAACCATGAAAACCACCACCACCTCCATAACCACGTCTGCTAAGAGCCCTAAAGAAAAGATTGACATTTATTGCATCAAAATCGGATAAGATTTTACATATCCTCTAAAAAATTTCAATGTACACATCATCACAGTCAACAGTAAGTCAGGAATCAGCAGAAACAACAGCACACTCATACACACATGAAATCCGCAAAGAGTGGATGACAAGACTCCCACAGACTTTAATGCAACATGAGTCTCGACAAAAAATGGACTCTTGATCAAACCTTAATGTAAATCAAGCGAATGCTCAAAAGTCAATGCACGTGTCACAATAATAAGAGATGCAGACTCTCAGGAAAGTTTATTATTACTCCTTCGAAGTAAAAACAAAGCTCGAGCACAAGAATAAGATGAAATCGAAGGAGTAGATCGTCTGTATTGTGTGTGAGGATTGCATGTCCTCTGCTGAACGAGCCTTTTTCATGCAATGAATTAAAAAGTATTAGGTTTCTTGAAAGCAATAATGAAAGTCATATTATTAACAGTTCTCTTTGAGAGATGTTAACTTATTTTGTAAACAAGGAGTGAGTCAAGTGACCCTTCTGTGCCTTGAGCAAGTCATCTCATGAGCTCCAGGGCAATGGAGATAATAACAACATTTACATAGAGAAAGACATGAGGTGGAGTAGTAAAGCTTTTCTACTACTGATGCTGCCACGACCAAATCTCTGTTGGCATTATTACGTGTGAGTTATTATAATGATTAGGAGCAAGTAAAGAAATAAAGTGTAGTGTGTCCAAAACGAAAGACTTGCTGGGTAAATGGATGATGAGACGCGGACTAATGAGTGTGTGCCTTGCTTGTGCTTTATTATTTCTATTCTTTCGTGGATGTAGTTGTACCCAAGATTAGTTTCTTTATAAAAAAAATTCTGGATCCTTTGACTAAATTCATCTGACAGAGAGAAATCAACAGACACGAACACACACAGGAGGAGGAAGCTAAGGAGGAAAAAATCTTTTGGCCTTATCTTCATCTCCAGCCGGGATTTGTGCTTGTATGCATGTGGCGATGAGCCTGAGCTTTATGCAAAGTCAGTAAGGATGATGATGACACCAACAAGGGTATCCTCGTAATTTCCATGTCCATTTGCACGAGAAAGAGTAAAGTAATAATAATAATAATGACAGAAAAATAAGTCCCACCCTACTGAAGAAACCCTTCGAGACGAAGATCACATTTCATGTGTCATAGTCATCCGTACAAGATGAATTTCCTTAGAGAAGAGCTCCCCTGCTTCTTTTTCAAGTCCTCCAGTTCGTCTCTCCTGTCACACTGTTGTATCCAATCCAGTTCACTGTGAACGAAGGCACCTACTTTTTTCCTTTTCTAATTTTTAGATCTTCTCTCGAGATTAGAGACAGAAAGCTAGATGAGGGTGAATCTAGGAGGGTGAAGAGAGCTTTGTGAAAGACAGGTGGATTCATATCAGCCTTACACATAACTCTCCGAGATTACGCTTTGGGAACCTTGTATTATAAAATCTTATCTTTATCGCTTCTCTTTCTCGTTGTATATTTGGGGTTCAGGGTGTCAGCACTTTTTTACGCGAGAGAGAAAAAGTAATTTTTATTACATTAAAGATACTATGATAGCTCATTTAAATCTCATTCATCAAAGAAGTAGGGAGTGCACTTGGATTTCATGATCATGATGATCATAACAAGGTGAGCTAATTATGATTAGCTGTGTGTGAGTGAAGCTGCAAACAAAGTCTTGGTGAAATGATGAAGATTTATTTCGAAAGATCATCAAAACAAGTAAAAAGTCTTGCACCATAAAATGTTTTATTTTTAATGAATACGGATTTGCTGCTGGAGATAAAATAATTACAAAGAGGTCGTGGTAACATACTCCTGTTTCTTATCATTATCGCGTTGTTCTAAAGCTTTTAAAGTGTTCAAACGTGTATATACGATGCCTAATTAATTAAACCTTAATCTATGAAGAAATACAAGTTTATCTGAATATGTAATATAATATACTTTACCAGGTGTGTGTGTGCCTGGTAAACCATTAGTGAGAATTTGCAATTTAATTAAAGTTCAAAGTCATTAACATTTGACATTGATCTCGTCTGCAAAGGACATTCGTATCAAGTTAAATAACTACTCTGCTGCTAGTGTATAATGATGATGACTAAGAGCCCTGGCTACAATTGGCTTGCTGCTCCTCGCAAGTAAATTGTAATTACACAATAAGGAAAAGAGAGAGAGAGATGAAAGCAGGTTTTTATTTTCTCCTAATTTCTTATCACAATCAAATCACCTCCACTCCCACCTGCATCCGATTCCACACTGCCAATTGCATCAAGATGCAAGAAAGAAGCAGAAGTTAACTTGCCCGAAGTCAAAGAGCAACCTGAACCTCACTCATTGTATGAACGTAATACGTAATAATAGTAAGCCTAGTCTGGTGTAGTAGTAAGTCTATGGATGGATTACACATTGACGGATTGAATTAATCCTTTCCTGTTGAACTTGACTTGATTCAGGAATACGTTTTTAAGACAGAGAGAAGAGCTTTTTTATATTTTTACACAGATCGGTCAATCATCATCATGCACCTGTTGCTCGCTCTTTCCTCTACCTTTGCCTTCTCGCTTATATTCTAAGACTTCAATCTCCATTTCATGTCCACTTTTTGCATTTAATAACAACACATCCACCACTACCACTTACTACACACGACCACTATTCTTCTTCTGCAGCTTCTCCCATCCTCTATCATCGTAGTATACCTCTACGCTGTTTTACTTTGTTCGGGAAACCCTGCAAAAACAGCTTGGTTATCTCTTTTATCCTAATTATACCCTGGGTGATGTGTACTGTCCTATTCACTTTTCTCTTGCATCTTTGTTCTTCCATGCTTCTTGCAGACGTCCATCCGTCCACCTGGATTTATTTGTCTCTCATCGTCATAAACTAGACGAAGGAAGAAATAATGGGCTTAAAACACAGCATCAGCAATCAAATCTGTATTCTAATTGTGAAGGCTGAAAAACTTCTGCATTTATCATACTCCTCTCTATCTTCATGCAATCTTAGTTAAATAAGTAGGCAATTTAAATCCTCAAACGCAGCAAAGTTGAAATGAGAAGTGCATTGAATACTAAATTGCTCTCGTTTTAAGAAAAGGCAAAGTAGCTGTTATCTCTGCACAGCAAGGTTAGATTGATAAGGAGCAGAGTAACAAGTATTAAGGAGGATCATCATTTATTTTGTATATACACATGCAATGCAACTGGAAACTCAATATAATCGCTTTTCACAGGCATAAAAAATATCATCAGTTTGTGAGTATCGTGTAATGATTGCTTTGATTTCCTCTCGCCACCAGTAGATCATTTTACTCTGCTACTATACTTTTTGGGTGTAAAAAACAAACTGTATTTTGAAGAAGCGAAGGAGCGACTCAAATTATGAGTCATAAAATAATGACTCCCTAGCCAGGAAAAAGGATTCAGTTGAAGTAGCAAAAGCACGTCCATGTAAATGTGAGTTGCACACAACAAATCTCATTTAGGACAACAAAAGGACACTCTGGAGGAGGTTTATGGGTGGATATGGACTTGGTGGACAAAACGAGGATTTTACTACGTACAACTCGAATGTGTCTCTACTTTCCCTGTGAGGATAACAATAGGAGAATAACAAGTCATTACTGGTGGTGTGTCCAGGAGTAGGAGGATACCCTGGGTGACGAAAGGCTGAGACTGAGAGACACTTCCAGATTTAATGGTATCGCCTCGACGAGATTATAATATGTGTGTAGGTGACTCAGGGTGAAGGTCAGGACTGAAAAGCTAGAGATTTCCATGCAGCAGATGCACCACACACAACAATCATCGAATACAATGATCCCTATTGTTCCGTGCATCATATTCTTCACTTACTCCGTTCGTGATTGCCATGTTGTGAGAGTCAAGTTGAAGAGAAAACCTATTATTTTTGCTTAGGATGACTTTTTGTTAATCCGTCACACACACACCACCACATGCAGGCAAGCAGGGTAAATCCTAAGCCTAATGGGTATTTCGACGTGTCCGTAAAATCACATCATCGGTCTTCTTAATTCTTGATCCTGAGGAGAGAAGACCAAAGGGACTGTGTGGTAGTAGTGGTGTCATATATCTTTCCAGTGAATAAGAGCAAAGACAGGTTCTACCTTTTCTCCATTATGTTTTTCTTATCGACTGGACAATAAGATGGTTTCATGGACTACCTACTCACAAAGAATCATCATTCTCTCTCTATTCCATTTCCTAGAAGTTTCATGGATGTTTAAATAATAAATATCCACATTTTCACACAAAAACCATGCATTCAAATCTCTTCGCTGGTAATCAGCTCAAAAGCGTTCATGGTTTAAGTTCTGACGATTTTTACTTTAAAATTCACCGTGTAAAGTCCATTTAAGATTCAATAAGGTCACAGAGGCAGGTCCTGAATGCGAGAATTGTTCCTTGATGACATACATCCAATACGCTGTTTCAAAAATCCTCAACTTGAATCAAAGTCTGCTAGCATTATTAACAGAGCCCTATCAAACTAAAAATGTGAAACTCTGTAGTTTTTTCGAATTTAGAAATAAAAAATTAGTTTAATTTTGTAGGGATGAGTCAACAAGCGTCAAGTGTGAAGCGAAGCTGCAAGTGATTCACTCGGCGGAGTTTGCATGAAAAGTCTCTTTGTTCATGTTCGTTGTTGATGTTCCTTCAGTTGAGACACGAAGGGTAAATTGCGGGAAAGTGTTTGAGACGCGGCAACCAACTCTTCTTTATTCTTAGCTGCTCATTTTCATGCAAAACAAGAATATTTTACTGAAATCGGATTTCAAAATAAACAAAAGTCATTTATTTATTTTGGAAAATGTGAAATTTGAATTGGTTGCTGTTAAGTGCTGACTGACATGCGATTGAATGTGTTTCTTTGCGTGTTATGGTGTGGGGGGTTCGCAATCCACATGTGATTTAGTCGGAGGCCGTAGGTTCAGTTTCGCCAACTAGGTTTCAAGCGCAACTTTTGACCCCGATCGGTCGATTTGAAAAAAAACATTTTTGAAAACTTATCGATTAAAAATGGTGCTTCAAGACAGTAAAAAGTCTAGTAAATGGAAAAGTGGCCCGTTTGGTGGTGGAGGAGGACGTGGTCCGTCGAATTCGGCCGAAAATGCAGATCGCAAGTAAGTTCATGCAAGCCTAATTTTAGAATTGGTAATTTGTATTCATGATCTATTTCTCAATTAGGGACGATAATTCTACTGAGGGCAGAATTAGACAGTCTATCGAAAATGATGCAGTCGATTCAAAATATGGATTCGATAGGATCAAAGATGCTGGAGAGCGTGTCGGGTGGCTGCTGAATATGCATTCGGTACTAAATAGACTTGGCTGTTTGTTGAGTCGAATCTTTTATTTTTTGTTAATAATAATTGTTGTACTAATATCCGGGTTTGTTTTAGACGGAGGTGCTGGATGAAGATAAGCGACTTGTGAGTGCTGTCGATTATTACTTTCTACAAGAGGATGGAACACGGTTTAAAACTACGCTTGCTTATAAGCCTTATTTTTATGTCCTTCCAAAACCTGGTATGATATATATTAATTCAGAGAAAGTATGCGGAATTCTATAAAGCAGAAAGATGTGTTATTTTGAAATTTTTTGTTATGTAGGAACTGAAAAAGAAGTTGCTGTCTTTTTACAGAAGAAATTCAGTGGCTTTATTTGTTCCTCAGAGTACGTAAAGAAAGAAGATTTAGATTTGGTAAGATATACTTCTGAACTGTCAATTATAGCCTAACTGCTTTACCTATGTTGGGTTGCTCCAGTTTAATCGTCTCATTAATTGAAATTTTTACAGCCCAATCATTTAGTCGGGTTGAAGCAGCAGTATTTAAAGCTGTCGTTCCTCAATGTCAATGATCTGATGAGGGTTCGGAAAGATGTTTTGCCAGCAGTGCGAAAAAACCGAGAGCGTGAAAAATCTAAGTCAGCATATGCTGATATGCTTCAACAAACTTATATTGGAGACGGGATGGACTTCGATCAGAAACGATCAGGAGGAACAGATCAATTAGAAAACATCATTGACATTAGGTACATGGCTTCTTGTATTTTTTATTTATTCGAGTTCACGAAGATGCTGAATATTCCGGTTTCTTGTAGAGAATATGATGTGCCGTATCATGTTCGTGTGTCTATTGATCAGAAGATATTCGTTGGATTGTGGTATAGTGTTAAACTTCAAGTGGGACTTAGTTATAGTCCAATAATTGAGCGTAGGATCGACATAATTGAAAGCCCTGATTGTATTGTGTTTGCGTACGACATTGAAACTACCAAACTGCCTCTTAAGTTCCCTGATGCTAGTTTTGATCAAATTATGATGATTTCTTACATGATAGACGGGCAAGTAAGTAAAAAAGAGATATTATATCGTATGATTTCTGTCTCTATTTTCTGACCTTTTTTGTGCCTTTTTTAAATTAAAGGGTTTCCTCATTACCAATCGGGAAATCGTGTCTCAAGATGTTGACGACTTCGAATACACACCTAAGCCAGAATTTGAAGGAAATTTTGTCATTTTTAATGAACAAAATGAGTTGGCTTTGTTACACAGATTCTTCGATCACATCTTAGAGATAAAGCCTCACATTTTTGCAACTTACAACGGAGATTTTTTCGACTGGAGATTTGTAGAAGCAAGGGCTGTATTTCATGGTCTTGATATGCTTAAAGAAATAGGCTTTTCCGCTTCTAAGGATGGAATTTATAGTTGCCGACCATGTATACATATGGACTGTTTCAAGTAAGAAATTATGTTTGTACAGTTATACATTGTACGGAAATCTCGCATGCTAATTTTTTAAATCATTGATTTATAGTTGGGTCAAGCGTGATTCTTATTTGCCTGTTGGCTCGCAAAATTTAAAAGCAGTTGCCAAAGCTAAGTTGAGGTATGATCCTGTTGAACTGGACCCTGAAGATATGTGTCGGATGGCGTCAGAACAACCTCAGGTTTTGTCCAACTATTCCGTTTCTGATGCCGTTGCAACATACTATCTCTACATGAAATACGTTCATCCATTCATATTTGCCTTGTGTACAATTATTCCAATGGAAGCAGATGAGGTACATTCTCGTCTTGATTAGAAAAAAGTTACTGTAGAATGAAGCTAAAAATTGAATTGTAATTCTCAGGTTTTACGGAAAGGATCAGGAACTTTGTGCGAAACCTTATTGATGGTGCAAGCCTTTCATGCCAACATTATATTTCCTAATAAACAAGAGTCAATTCTAAATAAAATGACGGACGATGGACATGTACTGGATCACGAAACTTATGTCGGAGGACACGTGGAAGCATTAGAGTCTGGAGTATTCCGATCTGATATCCCTTCGAGATTTAAGCTTGTAAGTTTTCACTGGCACAATCAGAGTCATTACTTAGAATTCCGTAAGTAACTGTTGCGTGGTTAATGACAGGTACCTGAAATATTTGAAACGCTTATCGGAACTGTAGAAAAAACTCTGAAACATGCTTTAGAAGAAGAAGAGCACGTGCCAATTGACAAAGTAACAAATTTTTCAGAAATTGCAGAAGAGATAAAAAATAAACTCCGGGAACTTCGTGACAATCCTATCCGCCAGGAATATCCTCTTATATATCATTTGGATGTGGGAGCCATGTATCCAAATATTATTTTGACAAATCGATTACAGCCTTCAGCCATGGTGGACGAAGCTATATGTGCCACATGTGATTTCAATAAACCAGGGTCCATTTGCCAGAGAGAAATGCAGTGGACATGGAGAGGAGAATACATGCCTGCGTCTCGGAGTGAATTTCAACGCATTCAGCAACAACTAGAAATGGAAAAGTTTCCTTCAGAGTATCCAAACGGACCTCCAAGAGCATTTCATCAGCTGAACAAAGAAGAACGAGCGTCATATGAAAAGAAGAGACTTGTAGACTACTGTCGGAAAGCATACAAGAAAGTCCATGTGACGAAAGTTGAAGTCAAAACCCAGACCGTTTGTCAGCGTGAGAATTCTTTTTACGTGGACACAGTGAGAGCATTCAGGGACCGAAGATACGAGTACAAAGCATTGAATAAAACAGCAAAAAAAGAAGTATCAGATGCCGTTGCGAGCGGCGATGCCTCTGAAATTAAATCCGCAAAGAATCGGGAAGTTCTCTACGATTCGTTACAATTAGCCCACAAATGTATTCTTAATTCCTTCTACGGATATGTGATGAGAAAAGGAGCTCGATGGCACAGCATGGAAATGGCTGGAATCGTGTGTCACACAGGAGCTAACATAATTCGAAAAGCTAGAGAAATCATCGAAAAGGTAGGACGACCTCTAGAACTGGATACTGATGGAATTTGGTGTATTCTTCCTTCCTCGTTTCCAGAAAATTTCACTTTGACGTCAACGCTAGAGAAAAAGTCCCGAGTAACTATCAGTTATCCTAATGCAGTTTTGAATCTAATGGTAAAAGACGAATTTACTAACGATCAATATCATGAGCTTGTCGAGCCTGACTCTATTCAGTACTCTGTGCGTTCAGAAAACTCCATATTCTTCGAAGTCGACGGTCCTTATTTAGCGATGATCCTCCCAGCTTCGAAAGAAGAAGGAAAGAAACTTAAAAAGCGATACGCGGTGTTTAACAAGGATCAAAGTCTAGCTGAGCTTAAAGGATTTGAAATAAAGAGAAGAGGAGAACTTCAACTCTTGAAAAATTTTCAAAGTTCTGTCTTCGATGCATTTTTGAAAGGAGACTCACTGGAAAGTTGTTATCAGTCAGTTGCAAAGGTTGCTGATTACTGGTTAGACGTACTGTACTCGAAAGCTTCTGATATGCCAGATTCGGAGCTGTTCGAGTTGATATCAGAAAACAGAAGTATGAGTAAAAAGTTGGAAGAGTATGGAGTGCAGAAATCTACATCTATAAGCACTGCCAAACGGCTTGCTGAATTTTTGGGTGACCAAATGGTAAAAGATGCAGGACTCAGCTGCAGGTTTATTATATCCAAAAAACCTGATGGAAGTCCTGTGACAGAAAGAGCTATTCCACTGGCAATATTTCAAGCCGAAGTTAGTGTTAAGAGACATTTTCTCAGAAGATGGTTGAAAGATAATTCTCTTACTAACTTTGACATCAGAACTATTCTGGACTGGGATTACTATATTGAGCGGCTAGGAAGCTCTATTCAGAAAATTGTCACGATCCCTGCAGCTTTGCAAGGAGTTTCCAATCCGGTTCCACGGGTTGCTCATCCAGACTGGCTTCATAAACGTCTGTTGGAGAAAACTGATGTTTTGAAACAAAGAAAGATCAATGAGATTTTTTCGACTGTGAGTAAACCAGTAGAAGCTAGAGCAGATGTAGAAGATATTGAAGACATCGGAGGAGTACGCCCTGCTAGAAGGTTGATAGTAACAAATACTAGTAGAAGCAAAAGGGGAAGATCTCCTGAAGTAGACTTATCGAAACACTGGAAAGATGTACTTGGACCTGCCCCACCGCCAGGTGATGACAGGAAATCAGTTGCAGAATGGCTGCTCTTTCATAAAAAGAAATGGGCCTATCAAATGAAGCAACGTATAGAAAGAGTTAAAAGGGCACGTTTGTCTGAAGAAAGCAGCGACTTCGGTCTTGGAAATCAAAATACAACCATGGGTAGACATCAAGCAGGCCCAGTCACCATAGGAGGATTTCTTCGACAAGCCCAACATTCTTTGTTACACTGTCCTTGGCAAATAATTCAAATAGTGGAATCGGCAAATGGGCTGTTCAAAATTTGGGCTTTAGTTGGTCAAGAACTTCATCAAGTGAAAGTTAATGTTCCCCGTATATTCTACCTGAACTCAAAAGAACCGAAACCAAATGTGGAAGGGGAGTTGTTCAGAAAGTGCAACCGTACTCTTCCAAGAGCCCATCCAGTTTATAATTTGTACGAGTATTCTATTCCAGAGGAACTTTATAAGGTTACTTCTAATGACATGCTAGCTGATTTGGTGACTCCAGCCGTGGAAGGTATTTACGAGACCCAAGTACCTCTGGATTTCAGAGCTCTAGTTCTTCTAGGATCAGTGTGTTCAGTAGACCGAGCAGTGGCAAGAAAACTGAGAGAAGTTAGCGATACATTTGACTTAAAACAGCTTAACTTTGTCCCAATCAACCAAGAATTCCCATACTTAGACTTATCTGTAGTAAAATATGTGTATATTTATCACCATAAATCTGGGAGCAAAAGCATGATTGGAGTATTCCTTACTCCTAGCTGTAAGGCTACTATATTTGTTGTGGATTCAGTGAAAAGTAACCAAATGCCAAATATGAATACTTTGTATACTCTCACGAGAAATGAGCGAATGGGGAAAGGAGAACTAGAGGAATCTATTCCTGAAGCAAACTACACTTTCGAAATTAAACTGGAAACTGACATGAGAGCAGTGCATAGAGGGCTTAATCGCATTCTACAAGCTTATCGAGACGAGAAAAGAGGACCCACTGTGATAGCAGTCCAATCCAAAATTCATTTCAGTCAATGGACGTCTGCCGTATCAATATTAGGCGACTTTCCCATGATCCCTATTCACGTTTTAGATGTGGATAACTTGTATTCGACATTGGATTGGCAAAGAAGAGGAAGTAAAATGATGCTGCGACACTTCCTGCGTAGCAAGTCTGTTCTCAAGGCTGCTATCGACTTGAGCCGATACTTTCAAGTTCCGGTTGGAAACATCCCAATGGATTCGACATTGTTTGGATGTGATATTTTCTATGCTAGGCATTTACTAAAGCAAAATTTCGCCCTTTGGTGTTCCCAGACGGAAAGGCCAGATCTAGGTGGGAAAGAGGCTGATGACAACAGGTATTAGTGACATCACACTCTAACCTATTTAAGTTAATTTTACATGTAATACAATAATTTAATTGCACTAGATTAATCACGGAATTTGAGGAGCACAACAGTATAGTGATAAATCAACCTGGCTCATATCAGACTGTTTGCGTTGAATTGGAACTTGACGGATTAGCCGTGAATACACTCTTGCAGGCACATCATGTCCATGATATCGAAGGGACCAGTGCTACAGTAGCATTCGATAACATGCCACAACAGTCCTTGGAAGAGATGATGGGCAACACTCCGGGTCCAGCGTTGGCTAGTTATGATGAAACTGCTCTTTGTAGTGGTGCCTTCAGAGTCCTCAGATCTATGGTTAGCTCTTGGTTGAGAGATGTATCTGTTCATCGGAACGTAATAGCTGATTATCAGCTAATTAACTTTTACAGGTATTCAACCAAGCCAGATATTTTGTTGTAGTGCAATAGTAACGACTTAAATTGTTTACATCTGTAGATGGCTGAGATCTCCACACTCTTTACTATACGATCCGGCCTTGAGGAAAACATTAAACAATTTAATGAAGAAACTGTTCATCCAGGTGATACAAGCAACTTACTAATTGAAACTTTGTTGTGGTTTCTAACATGATATGATGTGATATGTTTCAGTTGGTAGCTGAATTCATGAGACTGGGATCTATCGTAATTCATGCTGATTTCAGTCGCTTGATCATTTGCACTAAGAAGAGCCGTGTAGTGGATGCTTTAGCATACATCGAATATGTAACTCACTCCATAAAAAATAAAGAACTCTTCCACAGCATTGACATAAAGGTTACCAGAACATGGGAATGTCTAATGTGGCTGGATCCGGTGAGATAATAAATAATTATTGTTATATTGTTAATTACAAGAGCTTCGCGTAGACTGAAACCCAAATCAGAAATAAACCAAATTCTTAATTAATTTCTAGGCAAATTATGGAGGAGTGAAAGGCAGAGTAAAAGACAAGGAAAATATTGAAGTTAAGAAAACAAGAAAACGAATATTTAAGAAATCGGGTGCAACTGAAAGAGAAAACGTAAGCGATGATGAAGATGAAGAAGGGGAGAATGAAAAGGGGGAAGAAGAATCTTGTAGCGAAAATGAAGAATTGAACTTATCTGACGACGAAGACGAAGAAGTAAGTACTAATCAGTTTGTCGCCCACTAACTTAAGAGACGAGAGTACCAATCCTTTTTGGATATATCTAGGTGGATATTGATATGAACTGGAGCCTCATTAACTACCTACCTGATGTTGGAAATTGCAAGTCTAACTTTGTCACAACAATATCAAGCTATATCAAAGCAGTTCATCACCATTTAGGGCTCGAGTTGAGTAATTTTGCTCCAGGCCAAACTCCTATTCGCAAACGAGGTTCCAGTCAACCAACGCCTAGAAGAAAAGGAAATAATCACTTACTCCAAGGCACAGTAGAATTTTCCAAGGAACTTGTTGAAGGAGAACTCTCCCAACTGCTATTCGGGTAAAATCAAAACCTTTACATTTAACGCTTCACTGTTTTTTGAAAATTATTTTTTAAATGCAGCGTTGTTCAACAAATTGAAAAGAAGTACCCACATCCAGTGGAACCCTCAGACAACACAAATTTAGCTTACCGGGCGTCTCATACCTGTCCTGTAAAACCATCATTGGAATTCATCAAAGCTGTTCATAAAGTAAGTAGGATATCCATCAGTTTCATTATGAATACAGTTGAGGTTTGAATCAGTAATCCTTAATCCTGAAAAATTGCAAATTCATTTCAGGTCTTGTCACTTGACGCTAATATAGAAACTGAAATGTTCAAACTGCGACGAAACCTTCTAAAATTAGTCCGTGTTCCTGAATTCAGTAAGGATGCAGAATGGATGGATCCTTGTCTGTCGATAGTCCTTCCAGAAGTTATTTGTAAAGTTTGTAATCAATGTAGGGATATTGACTTATGCAAAGACCTTAACTTGGGCATAGACAACGACTTGTAAGTTAATAATTTTTCTTGTGACGTTATATGTACTTATCTTCAGCTACCATCTACAATCATCCAGCAGTATATGCTGATCCTTCAACTGTTTTTTTTAAATTTAGACCTGTCTGGGTATGTCCAGCTTGCAAAACTAATTACGAAACAGCCGAAATTGAACATAGTTTAGTGGAAATGATCAATCGAAAACTGATGGGTTATGTTTTACAAGACCTTCAGTGTACCAAGTGCAGCGAGGTAATGTTTCCGAATACTGCTTATTACCTGTCACATAGCTTTAAAATGTTGACAGTTACTTTACATATTATGTTTGGTTCAGATAAAGCAAGACAACATGCAACTATTCTGTACTTGTGCTGGTCAAATGAAGACACTAATGGATGTTCGATCAACGGTTACTAAGCTCAAAGCTTTCCGAGGCATTGCCACCCATTTCGGAATGCCTCTTTTGTTTCAGAATGTTGACTGGATATTAAAAATGAATCCTAATCTTGAAAAATTATAGGCCCAGAAGGTCTTTGCGACATCAGACCGAAAGGACTAGTTTATGCGGACTATTTATTATAGATATTATTTTGATTTAAAGGAGCATGGTTTTTCATGCTATTGAGTTGTGAGTTGTGACTTATTTTAATTATAATTATGTTCAAACAAATACAGTTATAGATGGCAAAAACAAATTTCTACGTTTCTGAATGCATTTTATTGACCTTTGAATCAAGTTGCACGTTTATATACACAAAATGCATTCGTAGTACCATCTATATCTTATCTAATTTTAAATTTTGACATGGATCATAAATCTGAAATCGAATCCTTATAACACAATGGCATGTAATCGTTGGACTACGCTGACTACGACCAACTCTCGTGAATTGTACGAACAAGTTACTGCTGTGTCTGTTGGTTGATGGGGTCCAACACAGGATCTAAATTGATTGAGATTCAAATTAATTTTCGAAATTCAGGATGGTATCGAACCTAACCGATTTATTACTTCTTATTTGACTTTGAAACCAACCTTTGAAGGTGAAGTTAGGGAACTTGGTCATGTCAACATTTGCTGCACCTCCGTAAATTTTAGCAATCCGTTCCAATTCGGTCTTAAGTTCCTTCTCGATCTGAGGATTGCTGTCGACCAACTTTCCGGGAGCAGCCCTAAATAATTAATCATACACACAATTAAGAATGGGGCTCATATTCTTAGCAACGAATAAAATCCCATAAGAATCCTATGTTAACTGCGGGCTGTATCTAGTCTGAGGACAGTCGACGTACAGACTTCATCGATGTCTCAAATTGAAGCTTAGA
>JAQGAC010000476.1:0-24042 GCA_034696585.1 Isotomurus maculatus
TCCGGGCTCCGGGGTTAAAATAATGTTAAAATAATGTAACCAAGGAATATTTCGAATATCAGTCCGGTTTTTCGATCGGACGTCTCAATTAACTAACTTACTTTCTGGGTGGCTGCGTCTTTCTACTCTCGCCTAATTAACAACATCATTTGATTCGAACTACTGGTCAGTCATTAAATTGTCATTTTGGATCTTGGCAGTATTAATTAAGTGTAATTGCAATAGGAATCATGAATTGGGATCATTAAGATTTCTCGTGTTTCTTTTATTGCGGAAGTAGAAACCATCGATTAAAGACTCACTTGAGAAGATTGATAAGGTAAGGAGACAAACGGAGATTTTTTTGAAGATTTAGCTCTTGATTAATTAGTCTGATTAGTCTTGATTAATTAGCTCAAATACTAATAATAATAAAATTGTGTTTTATTTGTTATAAGGAAACTTCGTGGAATCACTCGGTTTCAAGTCGACACGGAGTTGCAGCAGAAAAGAATTATCGGAAGACTTACAATTTTTGCGTTCATTTCTTCGTAGCTGCCAGCATCGGGTATTACTTTTTTCGACCGGAAAACCAGTCGTTACTTGAAAGGCTGTTGTGGGTTCTAACATATGTCTTGTTTCCTATAATGCAAGTGTCGAAAAGTTGAAATCGTCGAAATAATATAATATTTAATATTTATAACAGTAGATAAGCTAACAGTTCACGAGGATAAAGTATAAATGTAATTTTTATTGCAGAATATAGAGCTTAAGGAAATGCATGGCTTGTCCATCTACACGCAGTCAATCTTCAGTTAAATCTCGCAGAAGCACCCAATATGCAATGAGGAATCGAGTATTAATCTCACACTATCTGTACACAGGTTAACCTTAAAAGGATTCCGAAGGATGTCGAACAGACATTCTTCACACTTGCTGCCCGACACAGACAAGGAGACTCCAATCGAGTGGTGTGAAAGACTCATGTACACGTTAGCAGATCTGTATTAAAAGGGGGAAGAATTGTTCTGGGAAAAACTCCTGCAATACGGGTCCGGAGACACGAGGATACCGTTAGAGAATGGTGAGGACCGGACAGGGTAAACGGAAGACACCTGATTCAGCTTCTTGAACGCGTGGGGGATGAAAGGTCTGCGTTGAAACTTCCAAGAAATAGAGAAATGGGAGACTTGCCGGAAATAATTTTGAGGTGAGGGGAACAGAATGTGGTGATGAATGGAGATTGAGATGATGAGAATGAGATGAGAAATGATCTTTCACAGCTTGGCTCTGGTTCAGAAGGGGAAGCTGAAGAAAGACACAGTAATGGGGGATTGGGCATATGGATACTACGGCGGATTCATCTATATGGATGGTGGAGAAATGGAAAGGGAGGATTGCTATAAATCAGAGGAGATGGAAAAGCTTTTTGTGGACTGCGCGTTTGCTGCTACTGATGACAAAGAGAATGAAAAGTTCTGGGGAAAGGAACTAATCCCGCGTTTATTGGTGAGAGTGAAGGTTAAGTGTTTCTCATTAAAATGTAATAAATAGATCGACTAAATCATAACCTGAATCTATTTAGGGATATCTGTGCAGCTCAAGGGCCGATTAATGCTCGTTCAAAGTTAATGAGGAGAGTGTTTTACCTCTTGTGCGATGTACTACACTTTTCATTAGCGTTGCAATTCATAAAATCCACTGAAGAACTGCTGGGAGAAGGATACCGGGTCAATAACGAGATTCTTAATAACTTACGGTGACTAATTGAACTGCTTAATTAACTTCTTACATTCCTCATTGACTGATGTAAATTATTGTGTAGAGTGAAATTTGGGTTGTTCTTGGACTGTCTGATGCCTGCTCTAAGCTACGCGGTGCTATGCAAAGTTGTTAGTGGTTCTGGATTGTTGGATGAGGAAGACGTGATTAACATACTTTCAAAAGCGAAATCAAGTAGGCATGTAGTGTTCAAGACTTGCAGGGAGAAAATTCTTGGACGGAGCGTGAATAAAACAGATGGAAAAGGAGAAGAGAAAGAGAGCAATTCAAATACAGTGATAGCAGATGTCACAATCAATTCTAACACGACACAAGAGGAGCTAAGGGTATGTTTGTTACCATTAAATTAATATTCATTACTTCCAGCAGACTGTGACTTTCCTTTATTGTATTTCAAAAGGAATTAGTTCACAATTCAATTAGCAGTGAGCAAAATAGAACCGTTGAGTACATCATGGAACCTGCAGCAGAAGGGAGAAGCAGTGATGCCTTCATGATAGCAGACAGTGCGTTATTGAGAGATGAAAGAGTCTTGGAAAGAGAAAACGGACTCAAAAGAAATGCGATTGACTTGAGGGGTGACCAAGATTCCCCGGACGAGTTGGACATGCCCCCAGTGGGAAGACCACTCATGGATTTCGAGGGTTGTCTAAGGCACCTAGAAGAAATAGTTGAAAGTGAGTCGGTCCAAGTAAAGGAAGGCCGTCAAGTGAATCTTGTGACCGGAGAACCCACGATGAAGATGGAAGATGAAAGTGCAGCTTATCAGGTCGACTACGCCATACCAGAGGATTCCGAAGGCAGATGTAGTTCTTCAATCATCACTTCCCCAAGCTGTAGAGTATCTCCATCCATTCAAGAGGATTTAACTACGCCTAGTTCTACGTGCAAAAACACCGGAGTAGAAGTTGCAGCGACTTCTGGAAGAGGAAGGCCAATGCCAAAGCCTATGGAGACCAAAGTTCCCTTTTTCAAACGCGACCAAGAAGAGGACTTTGACGAACGCGAACGAAGAAACCGACGTCGCTCAATCTGGTGCAGCTTGAAATGCACGTGTCACTATTAGCCAACGTAAAACTCATAATCATCCAGAATGCGTTAGTGAATGTAAAACTGTAGGTTATTTATGGGATTGTCAGCGAAGACCAGAAATTACCAGTTTTTCCTGTATTTACGCGCATTACATTGAGTCCTTGAATGACTATAGAATTTGAGCCTTCCTTGCTGTAACAATGAGGATTGACAGCTTTCATGACATATTCGTATACATTTAAGCGGTAAACTAAACTACCCAAATCTTATTCCCATCTCTTCTTTGTCCAACATATTCATTTATTTCAAACCTCTACATTTCATAACCTTTTCAACCGTACGCGTACTAATAGTTAGGATAATAACATTAAATAATGCAAATAACGTAGACATCTCTACGAAATCTTCTCGTCTGGAGGAAACGATTGTGTTGACTCCAGATGCGGCTGCTGTGGATTCGTCCGTAGTCGCTTCTCCAACTGCTCCAATTGCTCCGATTGCTCCTGCTCCATTGGAGACTTCTTCAGCAGTTGGTGGTGGGGAAGGAAGGAAGGAACGATAACCCAGCACGAGAATCCCGAAAGCTCCTTCACAACCATCTCGAGTTAATTACAAAGGACCTCTTCCTGCCTCAGCTGTCAATCCGTTTCTGGGTACGCTAACAAGTTTTCTTCCTCGGTGGGTCACTGGAGAGGTCACTAAAGTCACACTTATTTCGCACGGGGTGGTGGGCACTTCAATTCCTACAACCAGTTTTATAACAATCAGTTCGAATTTCCAAGGACGATGGGAGAAGTCGAAGCATCAAATGGCGGGATAAGGCGCGTTGTTTGTCGACCTTGAGGTGTCGACGGTTTCGGGAGTTATTTGGGGCCAAGCAGCGAAGAAGAAGGTAACTAAAGGCGTTGGGGGTGAAGCAGCAGCAGCCGGGAGACCCGAAAGACCAGAATTTATTCCCTGAGGACGCCCACACGAAAGGAAAGCAGGTCGCGGAGAGACGGTCACTTCGTGTTTTTGTGGTTGCAGGATTCTTTGCAGGGCTTTTGGGAAAAGGCAGAGGAACTCCGAAGTCGACAGACCACATCGACGCGTCCATAAGGAACAACGTGAAGTTGCCGTTCAAGATGAGATTCGGAGTGCGCGAGAGGAAGTCTTACATTCTTCGGTGTGTAGAGTTTCATTTAATAAATCGTGTTTCTTATCAATCGACCATAGTTTATTTCAGTTTTTATTGCAAATTACTTAATAAGCAATCTAGCATGTCTCACAGGAGATTAACAGTGGTACTTGTAAATTCTCCGGTCGCCCCAAATAATTACAAAGCTATTTAATCCTATGAAACCTACTCCTGACGTAGACTCAAGAAGCTGACTCACTTGGACATCCATGATTACTGCTGCTCCGTCGATGGATTTCTCCAGGGACTGTTTTCCTTGGCTGAAGAAAGTCCGTCACGAATAAACGATCTACGGACAAAGTGACGACTGGACTGACAGAGCGTTTTGTGTTTTACTCAGGTGGATCACAGTATCCTCATCGCCCTCATCACTTTAGCCAGTTCGAAATCTCTACTTAACGTCGTCGACATTGACCATTGCTACGTTGCAGAAAACGCGCATCCCTAACTTTTTATTGCTTTCGTACTTAACGACGACTGTTTCAAGAGAATGAATGGCAGTCAATGAATACACTTAAGCGAACAGAAGAACACAAATCCGTCTTCATGAAATTTCCATCAAAATATTCGCGGATAAAAGTTATGTTCTGTAGATTTGGAATCGCATAGTCGTTCAGTTTTTAGCCCTGCCAACATGACGAGGGTTTGGAAACTTAAATAGTTGAATCTGACAATAAAGATTTCGAAAAATATGACACGCAGAGTAATTTTGATAAAATCAATTTATTGGACCACGAAATTATTCCTAGGATAGTTTGAATATTTTTAAAATTTACATGAACAGAATTTCAGATTTGATGACACTGACTTTAACTTCACTTTGTACACTCTGCTCACCGGTCAGATGGGCCGTAGAGCGTCCGCCACTGCCCACGTCCCTCCCGTTCTTCCCGCTCCTTCCAATTCGCAGAGGCCAACGAGCGCACCTTCTCCAGCAGAGGAAGTCCCTCCGGCGTCACCGACTCATTTTCGACTTGCATCGTAAGCAGCGTCTTCGCAGAAGGTCCCCAAAGCAGATTCCCGAGTATCCAGCTGTCCATCTGTCACACACAAACGAGGTCAACAACAAGATGACAAAATTCCACCAGTCACCAGTCTCAATTTCCAAAACTTACCACCGGACAGGAAACATAATCGTCGATGTCGTAATCTTCGAAGTACAATTTGAACAAGTTGAGCTTCAGGCTCCGCCAACCGAATCCGTAGACAAGGGCAGTCCGAAACTCTCCCATCCCAACATCCATTTCCGTTACACCTTTGAAGATAAGTTTCCTCAATTCTAAAGAAACATTCCTTCTAACTTTACTCGCATTTGATACCTTCAGTTCAATTTGATTAAAAGTTTTAAAGTCTTACTTGCAAATTGAGGAGGCGGTTCTTCAAAGTCTCCAATTAGTGCAGATTCTTCGTCGTCGACATTGCACAACCAACTTATACTCAATGAGGTGAGTTCTGGACAACTACGGGATAAAATGTTCAATGAATTCACAAGACTTTCTACGTCGCTCCTGTAGCCCCCCAAATCGAGCGAAGTCAACGACTGAGGGAGACGTTGACGCCCTGGGAATCCGGTCCAGAACCCCAACTCCTCCAGCGAAGCAGGAAACGCCAGTAGGTCCAAGTCGACACGGGAGTCTTCGGGCTCAGCACTTTTGAGTATTTTGAGGCGCGGAAGACTGTCCAAGACGAACTGTGACTCTTCGGTGAGTTCCCACCTGTAGATGTACTCGATCTTCGCATAAAGTTGTCGACAAACAGCGGGCGAAAGCAGCTCAGGCATCAATTCGACAACACTATCCATCTGTTCTATTTTCAGGCGAATTTGTGACCTGGAGGCGACGATCGACTCCGCGAACTTCACAAGCAATTCGCGGTTAAGTTGATTTTCGGGAGTTTGAGGGTTAGTTCGGAGATCGTAGAAATTCGGGAACTCCAGGTCAAAGGTCAATTGCAGTTGAGTATCGTCTTTCTTGCGCTCGATGACTTTAGTACAGCCCAAAATGTCTTCTTTGCAGCCAGGAGAAAAACTTAACACGGTGAGATTGCTGTTGCTTTCGAGTTGGACGAAGAACTGATCTCTGAACGATTCTGCGGCAGGAATTTCTTCCATACGGAGTTCCCTGACCTTTTGGAAGAACGAAGGGGTCACCGACTCGTGCGGCAAGAGATGAAGGCTGTCGCACAACTGAAGTCGGAGTAGATTCGGCGATTCCATCAGTTCCACAAGACGCCGACTGAAAGGAAGTGGACGGTAGTAATCACTCGTTGATTTCACCTTCAGTGACTCCAATTTTGTGTTCCACAATGCGCAGAATCTGCTCCAAGTCGTTTCGTCTACCCGCCGCTCTTTTTCCTCTTCCGGCGACGCTTCTTTCGATTTGCGCTCGGAATCCACCAGAAGGGACAGCGCCGTAACTCCAAAGGGTGGTGGGGCCGCCAGAAAACGACCCACAGATTGTTCATCAACTGCCACTTGGGTTCTGGAGAAGATGAAGTCAGCCTGTCGCTTGGGGAGGTTGTCCACCCAAGACTTCGTGGTTCTGCAGACTTGTCGCAGGTTGAGGATCCTCTGGAGTCCCCCGTCCCCACAGGAAACGAACGAAAGCAACACGTTCTCCACGCCAGCAGGAAACGTCAACAGCCTCCAGAACGAAACAGACAACAAAACCTCAAAACTTCCGCTGAGTACAAATACAAATGCAAATGAAATGGAAACTTACGGTGACGGAGACTCGTCCATTTCTGAAGGGGTGACGTCACTCGTGGCTGCCGTAGAAGTTGCGATGTCACACAAACTGACCTTCGCACAAAACTGAAGAATAAAATCGATGGGATTTTGAGGAAAGTGGGCGAGAGAGAAAAGCAAAATTTGTTGTTGTTGGAGGAGATCGGACAGACGAATCCTCAGCTTCTCTTTAAGTTTCGCGCGTAGCCTTGGCGGGGCACATAGAAACAGTCTGGGATGCCCAGATGGCGTCGCTGATGTCCTTAATAAGGAGTGTGAACTCCTTTTGGGAATGCTGTGTGTGTTCGTGTATGTCACGGAAATCTGTCAAAAAAAATTATCTTGAAAATGGGAAGACTTTTTTTACTTTTTTTTCGAGTGATTATTACTTAGGGTCTGGAGGAGATCACTATTCATTTTGGGGTCGCTGGTTCAAACAGGTCAAGCCGGGGAGCACAGTTTAAACTTATTCACGTAAATTCCGCAATTTATGTGCACTCACACTAGCCACATTGTGTGGCGTGGAAATCATGAAATCATACATTTGTGACAAAACGAACGGACCTCACCTCAGGTCTCCCAGTTCACTTACACGGGATGTCTCATAGTGCGCTTTTTTCATATTGGTATTTCAAAAATTTACTCTTCTCATTTCTCGTAATTGCTACAAAGTTCACACTCCTTTTATGTCCGTTTGAATCGGTTTATTAAGGGGCATCCGCTCCTTTTTGGGAATGCTGTTTCTGTACGCAGTATGTGTATAAGTCAGATGATCTGTCCACAAGAATATCTCGAAAACGAGAAGAATTTCATGCTAGTCTGTAGACGATCACTATTGAATTTCAGGTCACTAGATCAATCCCTTCAGTTTCAAGTCAACCATGTTTTCACCAGCTACCCCAGCGTGTTGGGTTTCACTGGAAAGATGTTGGCCTGCAAATCCCGAATCACCCATCAAGAGGGCGCTGTGACCTTTTGAAAGTATGGGGTGAATTGAGATGTAGCTAAAATCGGATGCGTTTATCGTGCGTTTGTGACAGAACTAATTGTCCTGACACTTTCGGTCTCCAGGTGCAGTTACACAGTGTGTTCATTAATAATTCAAAAATTGATTCTACTAATTTTTCGTAATTAAGTTGACACTCCTTGGTAACGCCCGTTTGAAACGTTATATAAATATATGATATATAACCGAAATTGAGTTCTCCAGGAATGCACGGACTCCCTCTACTTCCTACAATTAGAGAAAGAGTTCTTACGCACCTGGAGGAGTGAGGCTTCCAATTAGGATCCCAAGGTTCCTCCAGTCCTCCAGAACATCTCCATTTATTCCACACTTCGTGGACTTGCTTTCTGTTTCTTCTTCGATGCGATGCTATGCTTTTTTCACAACAGAATTTTAAGGCATGTCAGTTGCCATCTGGATCATGAACGATTACGAAACAGACGGTTGCCAGTGCAGGAAAGCCTGTGGCGTTTGTAGGAGGAACACATGCGGGGCGGTCAGAATAGGTGTGGTCGCTGTCTTAAGCTTTTGTTCTTCGTCAAAACACTCACACCTCAAATTTGAAGTGAAGTTTGTCAACAAAGTGTGCTACAGACTGAAAGTCCCTAAAAGGATTAAACATTATTACAGTGCAAAAACTACGCCAAGCAGAATATCGAAGCCCAGATATTGATAGATTTTTGTTAGGATTTATTTATGATACTGAGTAATCTGATTACTCTCACTCTGGTTACCCCCACTGGTCTCCTGTTATACCTACCGACACCAGAATCTGCTAACTTTGCGTAAACGATTAAAAAAATTTCGGGTTGATCCGTCTGGGGGTTCTAGACATTAATTGCGATCGACCGAAAGGACGGTCCCCACAATGAACCGGACGCCATGCAGGGCCCCATCGGCCCAAACTATCCAGGGCAAAAGCTGGGATATAATGTGCAGTTCAACTGGACCTTATTGACATTATGTATGATGGGATGGGATTATCTATCACACGCTTCTACAAACCGCACTTGACTTCTGCTTATGAAGGAAAATATTAATAAATAAAACGTCCCTTATAAATTCCACATGTGTTCCTTCAATAAATGCATAAATGAATATGCACCTAAAACATTTTAATAACTTTTTCCTGTTAACTCAGTCATGAACTCGGAGTAAATCCAATCGTCTCACACACTACTATGTTGCCAGTTATTCATATGGTCAACAAACTTACAAATCCAGACGAAATTTGGTTCTAGCTTTGAAGGATAATTAAATGTTTTTCCTGTACAATTTGCATATGCAGACTTTAAAAAACCAACAATTGTAAAAAACAAAATGTACACGGAAAATATTTTTATCAGTTTATCCTGTTTTTTCAGTCAGGAAGAAAGACACTAATCACTAAACATTAAAAGCGCATCTAGGTTATAATTCTCTTTGCCCTTTTGCCATTTCATTCGGATTCAAAGACATTTTTAAAATGACAGTGTCACTAAAATTCCAACTAGTCGTTATCTTACAAATAATTTCTTTGGTTAGAAGATTAACCGGTCAGGAGACCAACAGCATAGTAATTACACCAGCATCATCCATCCTTAGCACGTCTGCGATAAGCGTTACCATAAATCCTTAACCAGACAAAGCTTTCAGTATTATTCACAAATAGTTCTTTCGTCGTCTTCAATGGAACTAAAGCCGAACTTCTGTTGACTTGTTCTTCTCAAAATCCGGTTGTTTGGGACTTCAGGTTCCACCGTGTAAGAATATAATGGGGGATTTCCTTCTCTTGAAATCAATAACATACATAACATAAAACTATCTTGTTTATTTGTAGTACACACCTAATAAATTTGAGTCATTTGCGTTCACCAGCAGACATCGATTTGCAAATTTATCGGACCAGAATTCTCACAGATATTCTGCAGATTTAAAATTAACCTCGGTGACAACTCCCCTTCCGAAAGCAACTGCGTTCACCTGTAGAGAAGTTGGTGGACCAGGATTGGTAACCGTCACGTCCCACAAAATAAAAAATAATTCTCAAAATGCGAAGTTATTTAAAGTAGACCCTTTCGCAGGTTGATAAGATTAAAATGTTTATTCAAACATAGATCATCTTCGGGCAGTTTTTTTACTTCTAATGTAAACTTTCCTAGAACCAGTTGGACCTCCCACTTCAGAAGCCCCAGCACGGAAATGTGAGACTCAATATTTTATTCAGCAATTGGGACCTACCAAGTATAAATGGAACTGCGGAAATTCCACGGAACTCAGTGTACCATTTTATGGCAAAACCTGGCCATGCAAATCCTTTATAGACTGCAGCAACACCTTCTATGGTCCACCTGTAGTGGTTAGTTTGCCCTTTATTTTGAGTAATAAATCCTCAATCACAATAATCCTTACTGTAGGAGTCAGATTGCATTACATACCTACGTCCTGATGAAGATTGTCCTGGATCTTGCACACTTGCGGTGACAGAAACACCTGCGGTACTTCAATGCAGATCTTATGGACCAATCCTTCCGTTCATTTACTCAATTAAGCCCAAGAATGCCCTTCCTTCATTAGGTATTTGATTCGTTATTTTCTATCCAAGCATTTCAACTTATATTTGTAGATAATTTCTATAGTATTCCATTGGACAACATCACTAGCTGAATTGCAGGATATGATCGATTTTGCTCGCATTCCAAGCAAAATATATTTTGGAGAGACATTTTTGCTGGTTTGTAAAATTTCAATGCTTTACTTCTCGGAAGGAACTAAATTCGCCTTAAAATACAAAAACGAAACACAGCTCCGGATTTTTAATGGTTTGATGTTAAAACTTCCACAAATAAATTTACTTGAATCTCTACTAACTGTCACAGTTTTACAACAGGAGAGGAAAGCTTGTATCGGACTGACAGAAATTATTGGAAGTATTCTTTGGAACTAAAAGGAGATGGCTATTTGGATGGTATTGAAAGTGTTTACTGCTTAGCTCCTGTCTGGAATACAACAGAATGGGCTAATGTATCTTACGGTTTGACTTTTGAGACTGGTAATGTTATTTGCTGACTGATAAATAAATGGAAAGCCACGTAATAACGTTAGTTTCATATGATAAACGATTGTACATTTCCTTTACAAGGTACCAAGATGGGATGCCCAGTGTCCAGCAAAAATCCCTTTGTTTCAATTATTCCTGGAACTGTAGCGTCATACTCCATTCCAAAGACTTTATTATACACCACAATAAATTACACATTTTTCCTCAATTGTAGTTTTTCTGAACCCATTCAATGGAGATTTAACTACGATAAAGTAAAATAATATTTTAAGAAAATTAGACGACAGTTACAATTTAAAACTCACATTTTGATGTGTAGTTTTCAGAAATTCGACCTGCCTACTTCAAGTACGATATTTCGTACCACACGACATATACCGTTGCTGATGAACAGGAAAAATATTCTGCAACTTTGAAACTGACTTTCAATTCACGACCGAATCAAAACCCTGTGTTTACTTGTTCAACCCTCCAGAATACGTGTTTGCAGACGAAAGTGGAATTGAAAAAATACAATGAAACGAATAGTTTGATCCAAGTCCAAGACAATCCTGGTAATTAAAAACTGGATTTAATTACGAATGCAACGGTTAGGAAAATGAGGTTCAAACATTTAAAATGATTTCTATAGAACGTGAGATGCTTTCGGAAGAATATGAATGTCGAAACATGTTCAACATAAAAGTTCTACCCGACTCAACTTTTATGTGGAGTTGCACTATTGTCGTCTCCTCAGAAATCGATGGATATGTTTCAGAATTCCCATGCAAAGATCCTTTGACCTGTGCTAATTTCTTCGAGGGTTCCCTTTACGTAATTAAATCAATCATTAATGTAACCTAATTTATGTTTCATACTTTTTGCGCTTATCATTGCAGCAAGAACGCTGCGTAAGGTTTCTAGCAGAGAACGAAAATTGCGAAAAGTGCCGTCTACCTTCTCAAAACAAGTTCGGAAAATATTACCCTCTGTATTTAGGTTGTGTTCCTAGAACTCCTGAAATGAGTTCTTATTTACTGACGTTTAACTCCATAAAAAAGATAAATAACACCAGAAAGCAATGTGGGTAATTTTACTATAAATACAACTAGAACAACCAACTAAACCACGTTACTGCAGATTTCAAGTTATCAGACGCAGATCCCACGGAAATGATGCAACTTGAAGAGCTCCCCGCTGCTGTCTATGTTGGAGGGACACTTAAATTGCAATGTCAGGTTTCGAGGTTCTATTTTGCACAAGGAGCAGAGTTGACTATTCGAACCAGCTCTTAAAATGTTACGCGTAATGGTAGGTTGCAGTTTAGAGACATCTAATCGTTTTAAATGAACCATGTCTACTTCTGATAACTTCTTGACGTCAGATCTCAACTCGCTGGTGGAACCGGAATTTAATTCAGTAACGTTACAAGTGGAGGTGAATGTAACTGATGCAGATGTCGGTAAAATCGTAGTATTTTGCGTGGCCTCTATACTAGGGAAACAAGAACCAGTTGAATTAAGTGCAGAAACAGTTGCCATAAGTAAGCTAAGAGAATCCATGTTTATTGTGGCTTTTTATTTGTTGTCTCACGTCTCATCATGATTTTCTCTCATCTGTTTAGAACCAAAGCCTTTGAAGATATCGAGTAATGAATCCTACACAAAGTTTGAAGTCACACGTGGTGAAGCCAAAAATCTGGTTTGTGACATTCAAGGACAACCACAGCCAATGTTACAATGGATACTTCCGCATTCGGATATAATTCATACCATACAGAGTGACACTTTGAATTTGCGTGATATTAGTTCAATCCACAAAGGAATTTATAAATGTACGGCAACAAATCAATTCGGAAACATTTCTAAAATATTTGAGCTCCAACTCGAGGGTAAATACTTTACTCACTTTTGAAGGCTCACATTGCAGATGGTCAACATCATGTTTTACATAAAATTTCCAGACCAGTCGTTGACTCAATCTACAATACTAATAATTGTCTTGAGCATTGTTGGAGTATTTTTCGTCATGATTCTTTTAATAGGATATTACCTACGACGAATCAGCCTTAAAAATAGGAGATCTCTAACGGAAGAAGAAATCAATGCGTTTCTTAACGGCGTCTCTGTACAAAACACATTTGAACTCCATGAAACAATTTTGCCTGTGTTTTGTATTCCATACAACACTGACCTAGAAATTCGGAGGGAAAGTATTCGAATAGGTTTGTTTATTGCATTATAATTATTTCCTCATATTTCCATACTAATTTTACTAATTTGCGAATACAGCTGATGAAAATATTCTGGGAGTTGGAGAATTTGGGAAAGTTTACAAAGGAACTATTTCCGGTTTAGAAAAATCAGTTGCAATTAAAACGAACAAACAAAACATTGATTCCGAGAGATTTAAAGCCATGTTAACGGAAATCAAGGTAATGGCGCATATTGGAGACCACAACAACATCGTTCGATTTATAGGAGCTTGCACGGCCAACATAAAACATGGTTAGCTTATTTTTATTGTAAACATGAAAACAGGGTTACTTCTAATTTCCAAATGTAAAGCGGTGTCTTGTGTACAGGTGAAGTTTACATAGCTGTCGAGCTTTGCGAAAAAGGATCTTTGAAAGATTTCCTTGTAAAGCACAGACAAGGATTTGTTTCTGAGGGAAATGGTATCACAGAATACGCCAACGTCACCAATCCCATGTTAGCTCTCTATTCAAACAATGAAATTTAAGTATCAGCCATATTTGCGAATTCCTATTTTCAGAGATTATGAAAATGTATCCTTCAAATTTGCAACGACCGAGCTGAACATGTGGGTACACGATATCGCTGTTGGAATGAACTTCTTGGAAGCTAAAAACGTAATTACTTAAAACAACTATCACACTATTCACGCCTGGTGTTTTAAACCTGGGATGGTAGAACTACTGTAGAATTTCCATAATGCTACGAAACAACTCTATTACATCTTTAATTCTTGTTTCTTACAATACACGCTTTCGATGGTGCTCCAGAGTTTAATGTGAATTTGATGTAGTATACAGTTTGCAAAAACTCCGGGATATTGAAAATTCGAAACCTAACTTCTAGGTAATTCACGGAGATTTGGCTGCCAGGAATGTTCTGCTGACTTGGGACCTTGTGGCAAAGATTAGTGACTTTGGACTTTCTCGTCAATTGGCTAATTACACTGAATATGTAAAAACGTCACAGGTGGGGCTTTCTCAAACAACTCATGCAGTCGAGATGAAACATACTCAAGTATTCACCTTTGTTTGTAACGTTAACGAAGGGTCCTCTGCCATGGCGTTGGATGGCAATTGAAGCCTTGCAAGACATGAAGTTTTCCGTGCAGTCAGATGTGTGGTCATTTGGCGTAACCGTTTGGGAGATCTTCACACTAGGACAAATCCCATATCCAGGTTTAACTTGGAGTGTAAATTTCGTGGAATATTTAGAAGGTGGTTTACGACTTCAAAAGCCGCAGTATATGGATATTACAACGTGAGCTGATAATTTCGTCATTCCTTACGGAACCCAAATACTGTTTCTTCTAAAATAATTAAAAATCAGTCTTCTACACCTGAAATGAGGAAACCTAGTCAAAATTTCAATAATGATTCTCCGTAAAATTACGATTGTATATTCTACACCTTAAACTTATAATAGCCGTGATGCTTTGCAACATAGTCGAGGGGAAACTGGAGACCCATTTGCGGTATCCAGTTACAAATACAACTATTATTATGGGGGGCACTGTTGTCTCCTTGTTCCTAACATTATCCATTAAAATTCATTTTATTCGTGGATTCGGTTTCATGGAATTTTTCTCACCAACAATAGCATCATTATTTTTTTGCTACTAATAACTGAGAAACTAAGACACAAAGTGGTATCATGATTTTTCAGGACTTTCCCCATGTTCAATAGCACACTAAGCTGAGCTTATAAAAGCTTGGACAATTCGATTTGGGTGTCTGACGTCCTTGTCGTGTGCTTTCAAATCTTTTGACTGACAAAAATATTGTATGTAGACAGGCTTTTGATTTAAAACGTTGTTCCTAAACAGTGGTTTCCAAAAAAACTGAAAAGACAAGCTGCGGATTATTAAGGGATTAATCAATTGAATTAAAACTTATAGAACACGCAAGTCTGGGTGAGTTTCTCGCATTTAGGCAGACTGTCAATGTTCTTCATAATAAACTAATTGTAATTGTGTGTAAATTACTAAAGGCTGAGAGTTGATATTCAGCTTCAGAATGCTCCACAGCCATAAAATCCTTTCTGTAAGCAAATTTTATAATTTGTTGGAGAAATAAGGCGTTTAGAGGGAACAATAGCTTTATTAAAATATCAATTTACTCCAATTAGTCATCTGTGACCAATTAAAAAATTATAAAACATGTGGAGTCATACAATCATACAACAAGTAACACTTTCTGTCACGAGTTCAAGGAAAAGATGGACAATACAAATTAAGGCGTGTCTGGTGATCTTGTAGACAAACAAAAAATTGCAGTCTACTATTTTAACCGCACATAAAAACAGGATAACTCTAGAGGAAAATTAATTTATGTTTTACAACTGTTATAAGCCTTCTTTTCCGTCTCCAATTTCAGTTTATTTACCAACAAGTTCCAAATACAATTTTGCCTGCGCCACGATATTTGGTCTTTGAAGCAAAAATGATTCCAATGCACAGAATTTCAGTGATGATTCTGTTAATTGCTGTAAAGAGCAGAACCTGTTTTTGCGAGGAGTCTCATGTGACACTATACGAAGAGGCTTTTCACAAGGGTAAGTTTAAACCAAAACTCAAATAATGTCGTCCAAAGAAAGAATATAATTTTATTTAAGCCCCTTTTCAAAATTATAGGGTCCTCGCTGTATATGCACTTTAGTGAGTGTGAGAATGTTCCCAATTGATTAAATGACGTGCCTGCATCCCTCAACACACACGGATCTTGTGTGTCCGTCTGCGAACATGATTTCTGTAACGGACGATGTGTTCCAATGTTTCCAGGAAGTCCCGGTCATCACAATCTAAGTGAAGTGCAGATGGAGAAGTTTATCACATCTGTAAAGCCTTGCGATATTAATACAGTCAATCAAATCTGAATGTGTGTAATAAATATATCTAAAGATTTCGTTTTCATTATTGCGTTTATTGATAACACATTCTTGATTGCACACTGACTGTGTAGCCTCTCACTTAACCGACCAAGTAAACATTCTTGAGACTCATGACATAAAGGAAATTTAAAAAAAACATTTTGACAGAGAACCAAATGGTGTTATACAAAATCGGCCTCATTACAGAACGGAAACAGAAAATTCAGAACGAAAATCAAGCGACATAATTTCAATGACATACAAAATACTCACAACTTCTTATTTATCTGACCTTTAAGCTGTTATAATTCTCGTTCTTAATTCATCTCTCGTGGATAAAAATATATTAATATCCTTTCACAAAATTATGAAATTACATCATAGTGCGTTCAATATTTCCATGAAACAAAATATGAAGCTCCTGCTTTAAGCATTCTCTGTAGTACAAAATTATTATTTTGGACATAAATTTAAATCTGAACTTATTTTCTAGTTCCGTACTTGCAGTAAATTAAGTTGAATTATAATTGTTCCTGGTGTTACTGAAACCGCAATTTCAAACAGGAAAGCTATAAAGGAATATTGCATAAAACTATGAAACTGCAATATTGTCTTATTTTCCACTACAAGTTTTAGTGTGCAAACAAACAAACTCGATACAAATTGCTTATTGCCCAATCGTAAAAGAAATTACTATTGAATCTATTGATAAGGTGTATGCAAAAGATTTTAGTGATAATTCTGGTAAATGCAGTAAACAGAAGAAGCTGTTATTCCGAAAAGTCCCATGTGACAGTCTACGCAGAGGTTTTTCACAAATTATATCCTACTAACGTTAATTTTATGTGTTAAAAGTATTTGGACATTTAGAATGTAATGAACATTGGGTTTATTCTGAATATTAGGATAATCGCTGTACATCTATTTCAGTGGTAGCGAGAATATTCCCGATAGATTAAAAGATGTGCCTGCGTGTCTCAAAACACGCTGATCCTGTGTCCTGCATTCTGCAAGCACACTTTCCGTGACGGACGATCGATGCGTTCCAATGTTTCTAGAAAGTCACGGTAACCACAACCTTGATGAAAAGTTCAGACGGAAAAGTTCACCAGTCTGTGATGCTTTGCAACATTTATTCAGTCAACAAAATCTGAATGCATGTAATAGATATACGTAAACGCTTCTATACTTATGGTTGCATTAACGGATAGCTCATTTCTGATTGCACTTTAACTTTACTGCCTACCAGTAACAAGTAACTTTCCCAATTGATTCGTGGCATCATGAGACATCCAAAAAACAAATACATAACAATCTGAATGAACTATCGACCACAACAAACTAGCTGTCACGGGAAATTCTGCAGGAAAATTAAAAACCATTTAAATTACATTATAAATTAACTTTTCACAACTTCTCCTTCCTCTGAACTTTAAGTATTCTAATTCCTTATAGAATAGGTCTAAAATGAACACATTCAGACTCCGAATAATTATCATCCTGATTTTCCACGATTTCCAATCTGGAGTCTCTGAGAACTGCAGCACTGAATTGTCCAGACCTTTCGTGAAGATGGGTTCCTCTACAGACTCCATTTATTTCGTACAACACGCCGTATACGAGTCTAACTTTACCGGTTTCAACAGATTCTTACTGACGTGTTCCCACCCATCGAAGCCTGTACGATGGGGACTTTACTCTCCGGACCCCGTAACCTTCTTCCTTCACCACATTCTCAACATTCCCTTTCCCAACTATTGTAATGCCTTCCATCTTATGTAGGATATTCTGGACATCACCCTCAACCTGTACTGGAGGAACTTAACAACAAACATTTACTACGGAAATCTCGCTGTGATTCCCAAAGTGACCTACAAAGACAGGAACAACCTTCTTCCTCTGGTTTTCATTTGTCACATAAAAGATACTTCGAGTGGTCCTTGTAGCACTCGTTCTTACCTTTACAACAGCTTCTTCGCTGTTGAACCAGTTAAAGGTTTGTTGTTTTAAACAAAATATATTTCTTGCGAAAACAAATATCTAGAGGGACTTATATGCTCTCAGATACAACAGCAAATCTCCTTCTGCCAAAACAGTCCCTAAACTTCTCAGAAAATAAGAACACATTGGATGAAAATGCATGTGACCTGATTCTGCGTTACAGAGTGAGGGACAAAGGCAACTTGGAGTACAAATGGGAGAACCCTCAAGGAAAAAAGGCGAACGTAAAATCTAAGATTACAAAAACTGCGTCTCCTGATTATTTCAATGGACTCTACGCTAACCACTTGCAGGTAGAACCATTAGACCGCATAACTCTCTTTTTAAACATTCACGGAATACTTTACCTGCTGCTTTACTTGACAATCTTGAGGTGCCAACATGCGTGAGGCCATTGGAACTCCATGAGGCCCAAAACTGCAGTGGCTGCAAACTTGTGGGGCGCAGAATCGGAAATGAAATCCTTACAGCTGTCATCTTCCGTGGAGAAACACCAATGAAACGTCCTCTTGTAGCCAAGGGGGTTTTTGATGTCATCAACAGTCCCAGTGATCAGAGAGAATTCCGTAAGTTTCACGTGACCTAACCATCATAGCAAAGTTCGTAGTACAATTGAATATTGAATACGTGGGGCAGATTGGGAATGGGACATTCCACTGGAGAAAATGCTAAAGATCTCTGCTCCCTCCGTTTTCTTTATCAACAAAACCCAGATTGTCACATGCACCATTTCTGCAATGTTTTTCGCTCTTGGAGGTGGTGACCTAAATCTCCAAAGTCTCCTGGAAAGAAACAAGTCACTTTTTAACGACACGCCACGTCTGTTTAATCTCCATCAAACATTCTTTGAATGACACCCCATAGCATCCTTATGCAATTTTACTTTGTACCCAGGAGATTTGGAGATGTACAAACCCGGAGTGTCGGCAGAAAACGAACATGGAATGAGGGAAATCACACGACCTTTCGTCTTCCACGGGGAAGAAGGCAATTCAGACTCAATTGTGTGTACTGCTCCACTAATCGACTTCTCCGACGTCATTTCCAGACGCCACAATTTCTCTGTGGTCATTCCCGAAGCTCCTGTGATTCTGCAGTCAATTCCTACAAAAAGACTGACGCTAAACAAAGGAGACTTCAAAGAACTGACTTGCAAAGTGAAAGGAAAGCCTCTTCCCATCGTCAAGTGGACATTTCCTACAGAGGTGTAATATCAGACCATCTCTCAAACGAATTTGATTTATTTCAAAATCTCATAATATTTCATGTTTTAATCAGGGCTTGGGCCTCAATGTTACGTCAGTACATAATGAATCCAACATTTGGGAAACAATCAGCAAAATCTTCATCTCAGATTTCCGGGAAACTTACGAAGGAATTTACAAATGCAGCGCGTCAAACTACTTGGGCATCGTGTCCACAACATTCAGCCTCCAACTGCCGCAAGGATTGTCGACGGAACAGAAGTTTGGTTTTGGCATAGGACTCGGAAGTGTCGTCACACTCTTCGCTCTCATTCTCGGAGGAATGTATGGGAAAATTCTCTTCCAGCGTCAGAAATACCACAGAGAAACGTTTCAGGCGACGCAGGAATTTCTACGTGGAATTCCTGGTGAGCTGAAACCTAGTCTTGATGACGAAACCTGTGCAGCCAACGTTGATTTCTCTGCTCCGTTTGTATCTCAGCCTTTTGATGATTCTTTGGACGTTCCATTCGATAACTGGACAATCGGTAAGGTTTTCAATGCCATTAAAGTCTGTGGGCTTACTTCTAATCTGACCTTACGTAGATGCCGACATTCTGGGAACCGGTAACTTTGGATTAGTAAGGAAAGGACGAGTCAAGCTTCCTTTGCAGAAGGAACCCGTTGAAGTTGCAATTAAGACGCTCATCAGCGCAGAAGACATCGAAGACTTTAAGCGATTCCTCTACGAAATCAAACTAATGAAAAGCCTTGGATTCCATCCTAACATCGTCTGTCTTGTCGCCTCTTGTGTCGAAAGAATCGACCAGCGTAATTTCTTTCGACCATAAACTTGCACTTTGTACTGCAGATCCTGACCTAATCTTTCACCTTCCACAGGAGACGTGATGATTGGCGTTGAACTCTGTACCAACGGAAGCCTCGCCGACTACCTTCAAAAACACGCGAGTAAATTGAAACAGTTCGTCCAGGACGCTTCTTCCCAAAACGTTTCTTCGCATTATAAAAACCTTCAGGTTTCTGCGTCACCAACGTGTCTTTACGCCAACCTGGAGGACGCTAATGACCTGACAGACGTCGACCTTTTCATATGGTCACTCCACATTGCAACTGGAATGGAATTTCTCGCAAGTAGAAAAGTGTAAGTCCTAAAGCCGATCCTGCGTGTATATTACCACACATTAAACACGTAAATTGTTTTTAATGTTGGCAGATTACACGGCGACCTCGCAGTACGCAATGTTCTCATAACTTCGAGCAAAACAGCCAAGATTTCCGATTTCGGACTTTCCCGTCATCTTGACGAGAATTCCAAGTACAAGAAAAAGAGCAAGGTGAGACCAGGACTTCTGACTTTGTTTGTGGGATAGAGTTTAATTCCTACTTCACAGGTGGGAGTGCCATGGAAGTACATGCCAATGGAAAGTCTCACATCGTACGTCTTCTCAACGGAGAGTGACGTCTGGGGTTATGGCGTCACAGTCTGGGAGATCTTCTCTTTAGGACAAACGCCTTACGCAGGAATCCGGATGGGCCCTGATTTTGTTGCACGACTGAACGAAGGAATGAGACTCAGCAAGCCCATTAAAGCAACAAGTTTTGTGTAAGTGATGTCAGAACCGAATAACTTGATTGCTCTGATACCTTTAAGTATCTATGATTTTTCAGGTATCAATTAATGTGCCAATGTTGGCACGAAAACCCTGCCGAAAGGCCTTCTTTCAGCCACCTCAAACACCAATTTGCATCTGTCGTGGAACAACTCGAAGCCCAAACCACACCAGCATCCCTGACGTCTTCTAAAACTCCAATCGCCAATCCCCGTCGAACCCTCCATCCTCAAAACGAAATAGGAAACCAAACAGATCAACCGATTCAGCATTACAGCAACGTGCTCAAGACTGGAAACCTCTACTTCAACTGCTAGCGCACCTTCACTTCATACACATTCTACTCATTTCTGTCAATTGATCCCCTTACATCATCAGAATTTGTAATTAGTACGCAAAATTTTTTTTCAAATTCTGATCACATTTCTCTTGATCATAGAACAGTTTAAAATTAGTATTTAATGAAGATCCTTGCTTATTTTCTTTTATTAAAAGCTCCGGAACCAAAATGATAATACTTGTTAGTGAAATTCGTAAACAATAGCGGAACATAAAAGAACCACGTAAAGAATGTGGGATAGAAAGGCTTAATAAATTGTATTGAGCTCAATTGTTTTTTTAAGAAACCTGTTCTAGTGCAAGTAATGACAATATAATCTATCTGAGGATTAAACAATTAGATTTGCATTGCACATGTTGAATTGCATAAAAACTTATTATTTTATCAAGATATTATTTTTTAGAGCTCATTATAAAGATGGAAATGACGTTACTAAATAATTTCCTTGTGCAACGGATAAACCATATTCAGCACAAAAAACAATTGTGATATTTTACCCAATCGTACGATCCTTGGAAGTGAAGCTTAACATGCGTACTTTGGCAACCAACTTCCGGTTGTGACACTGTGGATTTTGTTTTTCATGCTCATTATTGTGCAAAACTTCCTTCAAAACCACGTCAGCAGTGTATCTTTGTAACTTCATTATGACCACTAATAAGACCAAGACAACTATGAAAGTCAATTGCTTCGCCAAACTTGACACATTATAATCCAGACATTACGAATCACGCACGTTCGCGTTTTTAATTGTTCGCCCTGTAGTCCCTTTGCCTTGTTTATTATTACAGATGGGTTTTATTACGCTCCAGGCAGTTTTTACTCTTTTCCATGTCATATCAGGGAACCGGGAATTTCATGAAAACTGCAACGAAGATATCTCCAAACCAGATATTACAATGGATTCAACTTTGTCGCCCTTTTCAGACAAAGTAGTTTTGAGAAACCAGATCCATTCGGTGAACAGAAGCTTCCTTCTTTGCTCACATCCGACCACGCCCGTCCAATGGGAATTTATTTCTCCTGACCCCGTAAACTCCGGCAAAATTTTGACTCCTGTTTACAATCAACTTTATTTTATTCCTACTATAGGATATTCTGGATATCACTCAAAACACATACTGGAGAAATTCTACCGGGTACCACTTTGCTCATCTCACAGTTACTCACAAGCTGGACTACAAGGATAACAACAACCACCTTCCTTTGACTTTTACTTGCTCCTCCACTGGTTCTCGACGGAGTCGATGTACGATTCAGTCATATGTGTACAATAAAAAATTCTGTCTGAAACCTGCTAAAGGTTCGAAATTGGAATTCCAAAAGCTGATGTGCAAATGTTTGCTCGGACGGTGCATATTTAAAAGGTACTTATTCAGATCACATTCGTTAACTCAATTTACAGATGTTATTGACTGGCACGGGCCAAAACCGACCCCGAAGATACCGGAAATCACTACGAATGCAGCAAAAGAGGATTGTGATATCATTTTGCGCTACCGAGTGAATGACGCAGGTAATTTGGAGTATAAGTGGGAAACTACTCAAGGAACTAAGGCAAATGTCATTGAAACGATAACAAAAACCGCATCGCCGGATTACTTCAAAGGACTTTACGCAAATGAACTGCAGGTATAACAAAGCTTCGATGAAATGTTTAACATCTTCTAACATACAATTTCATGAATTAAAACTTTATTTTCAAATATGTGAAGTCTCCACACTTTGTGAAACCACTGGAACTCACCACAGGTCAAATATGCCATGACTGCAGACTTGTTGGTAGCATAGTTGCAAATGAAGTCTTAACTGGGCTAATATTCCGTGGAGAAGCAGAAGGAAAGCGATCTTTCATAGCTAAAGGTATTTTTGACCTCATTAGCAGTTCCAATCATCAGAGAGAAATACGTAAGCTTAATTAAATGACACAATTTAGCTCAGAACTTAAATAGATACGTGTGGAATAGATTGGGATTTGGACATTGCACTGGACAAAATGATAAAGATCTCCGCTCCTTCCATATTCTTCGTTAACCAGAAGGAGAATGTCACCTGCACAGTCTCTCCAATGTTCTTCGCCCTCGGAACCCAACTGAATCTCGAAAGACTTTTGGAGAATAACACATCTTACTTCTTTGACCCTTATCGTATGTTGTGTGCATCACATTTAAATTATTTTTAACCGCACGATGATTCTCACATTTTAATCTGATTTTCTTATTGTTAGAAACTGAAGAAGAAATGACGAGGGAACTTACGCAATCGTTCGTTTTCCATGAGGAATGCCAACAAGACTCCTTCGTATGTAGCGTCCCTCTCCTCAATTTCTCTCGCGTCATCAGCAAAACATTCAATTTTTCTGTTGTTTCTTCAAATACCACTTCAAACACAAAGATGGAACAAAAACAGCCACAAATTATTGCAAAAGCTGTCTTTGGCGTCGGTCTAGGAATCGGTATTTTGATTTGCATTTTAATTTTTGGAATCATATGCCGAAGGATTCTTCTCCAACGAAAGAATTTAAAAGTTGTGACGGAGCAAGAGTTAGCTGTTTCTTTTAGTGACAAAACTAGCTCGGGAGAGTTCGAATTTAACGCCACGTGTGATTCTGAAGGGTACAATGAATCCGAAGATGTTCCTTATGATAATTGGACAATCAGTAAGAAACAAAATATTTTTGAGACTCTACTTCAGAGTTAATAAATTCGTAAATAACTGACACCTCCGTAGATAGCGAGATTGTAGAAACTGGGGACTTTTACGTACTCGCAAGGAAAGGAAGCGTGAAGCTTCCGACACAAACAGTTGAAGTCACCGTTAAGTCACTCAGCAAAGCCGAAGGTGTCGATGACTTCAAGCGATTTCTCTACGAAATTAATCTCATAAAATACATCGGATTCCATCCAAACGTCGTGTGTCAGTTTGCCACATGTGTAAGAATCCAAAGTAGGTTTGCTATCCCTTGCAACTGTCTCGAACCTTTACCATGCATAAAGATATCACTGTGTTGTCGTCTGCAGATGATGCCATGATTGCAATGCAA
>JAQGAC010000477.1:0-24031 GCA_034696585.1 Isotomurus maculatus
GAGACTTCACACAACAGAGCGGAGAGAGACAGGGTCATCAATTACTAGAAAATTCAGGTGTCACCTCAAGTGGGACAATAGGAGAGAAGGGAATCCTGGGCAGAGATTGTGATGTCAAGTGTAATCGATGTGATGTAATGCCCTCCTCACTTTGAATACAACACGTTCAACTCTCTCTCACTTGATCCGCACTAACTTCCACCATCACGGGAGATTAGTCTCCTTCCCTTAATTCCCACACACACACATATTTCCCATAGTGTTCTCCAGTCACATTCACTCACTCTTTTTCCTCCGCAAACCTCCCATTCATTATGGAATCATAATGCTTTTAATTTTCTCTCTCTTTAAAACGGTGATTAAGGGAAGGAGAGAGGAGAACCCTTTGGACGACAACTTCGACAGGATTAAAAAGAGAGCAGACTACTTAACGCGTATTCTTGGTCGTGATTAGAGAAAGACCATTTTTGTCATGGACCGACAATTGTGTGCAGTGATGCCTGGCCTTCCGAGGACCACGTCATTGGAGGAGGAATGATGGGTGCAACCAAGTAAAATGTTTGTCAATAGAATTCGGTAATGTTGCAAGTCATTAATCATTCGGTTCGAGATGTCTTCTCTCCTTCCCTCATAATAATAATAATCCCAAATATACCAACCACCACTGCCACTCCATTATGTCTGCCTATTCTATTTGCTTACTCTCCTCCAGCTTACACACATTCCTAATACTACTTTCCATCCAAGAAAGAATCAAAAGCCCAGTAGCCCTCTACTTTTCACGTCTTTACAATCTCTCACACACACAAGGAACTTTCTGCCTCTATACTCACACACACACCCTCCACCTCCAGAAGAATTCCAATCGACTACTACAACTCCATTAGTGCAACCTGGAACTTCATTCCTACTATAACCCTTCCCTGCATTCCTCAAATAAGTAACCTCACTTCCAACAACTCCTTCCTCATCTCCATCCCACACACTCAATCTCATTGATTCCTATCTTCAATTAGCAATTAATTGTCCTCTCTCAAAACAATCTAAAAATCTACATAATATTTACATGCAGTATTTTTAGACAACCTTTTAAGGCTCAAATTTCTCATGCACCCAGATAATAAATATGTTGTATAGTCCCAGGAGACCTCAACCCTTCATCGCCGTCACATCACCCTTAATGATGATAATTCCCAAGTAGCACTCTCGCTGTTGTTGTTATTGAACCTACACAAATGAAATTAGTAGTACAAGTTAAGTACAGTTGGGTAAGTAGGTAAGAAGACTGAGAAACTTCATTATTTCCAAGTGTAGAGGAGAGACAGATTCACACATCGGACGAGTCATCCCATCTGGCCCCCGCTTAAAAAGCAGGAGAGGTGCTAATAATAAAACTCACACAAATGGATCTTTCAAAGAGAACTGCTGCCATTGTTAAGTGAGCTTGTCTAATGTAGCCGACACTGTAACTCACTAACTACCGGTTTGGTTCATCGTCATCAAAATCATTACTTAATCTACAAACCCAAACTCTGACTCTCTAGCGTACTTCGTTATCATTTCCATAATGCTATTATCTCCTATAAATACACAAATCTCCTCACCATTCTCCGTAGATGTCATCATTATGAGAGAATGACTCAGGAGATTTCCTCCCTGATTGTGTTTTGAGTGAGCAAAGTAATTGTTCATTTACATTCGCCATTAAACTCCTACTTGGCTTCAGTCTTGAGTGTCTCTCTCGCATAATATTAAAAGTTCGTGTGCTAACTTTTAAAGATTTTATTCTCTCGCTCGTTGTAATAGGTTCTCTGCCCATCACGAAATAAAAGTATGTAAGCTTTATATTGGCACCACTGCTTACAATTTCTAATATTATTGTCATAATCCCTCTCCTCGTTTTTGCCCCTTCATCTCCCGACACATACTTCGTTTAAGTAGTGTATGATTAATAATATAATTCGTCCGTACATCTCCACAGTTCTGAATAAAACCGTATTGTTGGCTGCCACAGGGAATAAGTGTCATGTTAAAGAAGGGATTAGGACGCGAAGAAGAAGCTCTACACTTTTGGTCCAATACTGGGCATCATTCCAATGGATCCGCATCTCCAATGAGCGTATCGTTATTATTGTTTAAATGACTTATTAACCAGAATCTCTTGAGGAGAAGGAGTGAAGAGCTTAATTTTTTCGTTTTCTCGCGAAGATCACATCAGTCACTTAAGTCTGAAGAAAGTAAATAGAAAGGAAGAAGGTGAAGAAGACGGAGTAATCAAATGAGTAGCTGGAGAGGTAATACTCAAAGAATACTTCCTCTCCTGGCTCACAAAATAGAAATTGCTTTTTCACATGGCCTATCAATCAAACGGGATAGCCAAACCCTGACAACCTTCCAGCTAACCCGTCACATCAGCCTCAAATTGAAACTGATCTCGCAAAGAACTCCCATCATCCTCTCCGGAAAAAATCGTTTTATTTCATAGCTGAAAAAGCAACGTGCACACACACTGTCTCCTTCCAACGCAGACTAGAAAACTCTTATTCCACAACTTTTTGAATCGCTGAGACAGACAGTCTCCAATTGTAGTAGATCTTGTTACGTACAATCATCTTCCCTTTAGACCCTTTTCTTTTAAAATGCACCCTGTGTAAAGACCTACGGGACTTTCGTGATGACGCGAACTTCTCTCACTCTCTCAGATGACACAATCACGTTATAAATTATAAAAGTGATGATAACACCATATCTCATGCTTTGAGGTTCCCTTACACTCAAGGGTAAGTTTACACACAGGACACACCACTAATACTGCTACTCCATCGCTTAAATCCTCTGTTGATTGTTCCCTTTCCATGAGTCGGCAATCTTTAGAACCTTTTTTATTAAGTTTACATATCATTCTATCAGTTATGAATAAAATAGGTACTCATTGTTAACTATAATCTTGAGTGACAATATCTGTCTGTCTTACGATTTTCTTGCTTTTGTAGTTCTACTTTGATTTCATAGCAAAAAGGATCATTTCCCTCACTCCACTTTAATTGAAAATGGACTGCGCCAAATGGGTATTTTTACCCGTAAAAAAATCCTACAGTCACAGGTTAGTCTCAATTTTGCATGCAGTGTGATTTGTTAAACTCATTGTCAGTGTGATAAATTACAAGCAATATCACAAGCTACCGCATTTGCACCTCAGCTTTGCACTTGCTCACTTTAATTGAAAATTAATTATGTGGAAGTCTTGCAATTGTACGAAATATTGTATAATGTCATAAAAAACGTCCACAAGCCAGTCAGTATTGAATAAAACCTTTGAACTTCCATGTCATTCTTTTAAGGTTCCCATTCATATGCTACAAGGGTAAGTAAGCACACAAGATACACTACTACTAATATGTAATAAAGCAACTACTGTTGTCCTCTATAGTATAAATGTATCTCCATTGATTCTTCCATGAGTCGGCAATCTTCAGGACCAGAACTTCGATTGTCCCATTATATTGTTTAAGGGTGTCTGCTCTACCGATTTAAAGCTTCCTTAGCACATTCAAAGTGTGAATACACTTTTACTTGGAGCTAGACGGGTGACACAAGGGATAAGGTTTCTATCATCGCCTCTGCTTCATCTGTTCACACCAACCAACCATTATCATTCATGAGGAAAGCCAATCTTGTCGATGGGTGCTGCTTTTACTTCACGAGAAAAAGAACAAAACGTGACATCAGCACATTTTTATCTGGTCGAGTAAAGGCCCACCACACTACTACCTTCACACCACAAAACTTCCCATAAGAAGAATCAAGAATCTGCACACCAACAGAAAAGAAAGCTAAGCACTACATGTTTAATAGTAGAATATTATTTCCTAACTACCCCCTACTAACAGTACTAACTCATCCCATCCCCATAATAATAGTGGCCCACGAACTGACGTACTGCGTATTTTTAGCACACAATAGGCCTTCACACTACCTTGCAAATCCTTCCTTCCATTATCTCCCATCTTTGTCTTTGCACATTCCCCCTCAACCAACAATGGAACAACACAAACACACACACACACGGAATTAAAAATACTCATTAAGACTGCCATTTTTACCTGAGCTTTCAATCTTCTTTTGTCCGTTGCACAAACGTGAGAAGTGAGATAATAAATGAATTTATCTACCTGCATTCCTCTGTATAAGGTAGCTGATGAAGGCACAGGTGTATTAGTTGTGTATACCTGTGTGGATAACAGGATTTGTTCGGACAATTGGGTGAGGAATTCCCTATCAAAAAATAGGAGGATATTCAACCCCTCTTCTAATGACAATCACAAATCTTTATTCTCCACAAGTCATCCAGTCGTTGATGCACATTCAGTACACATTTCACATTGTCTTCGACTGTGTCCAATAGTCCAAAGCTTCTTATAATACGCAGGTATACTTTAGTATAGCAGATGCTCTCCCTGCACACAATCACTAATCGCAAGAATTGTACAATATGCTTCCATCCCCAAGTGTCCTCATCTCTCTCTCTTTCTCACACTGAAAGAGACACATATTGTATATAATATCATTGTGATCATCTCTCCGTCTGATTATGAGAGTAACACTTTTTTTATGTTCATAAGTACGTGTGTGTCTTCTCCTCAGATATGATTTCTTTCCATCGTCATCATTATGTCTGTATGCCCATTCTTCTATTCAAAATTCAAAAGGGATGTGTGTGACAAACCAAAAGTTCATTGTAGACTCTCAGACTCCTCGTCTTTTATTATTCTAGCTATTTTAAACAATTCTACACACTACGGCAAACACAAACCGCCCAATTTCTTTCAAACATTCAAATTCAACATGCCTTATTATGTTTTATTGCGAGATGTGCATCTCCTACGGAATAAAAGTACCTTCATTGCTGCACAGTTAGCCTGGTATATTCATATCCCAGATCTCTGTGTTAAATTTGTTTTCTAATTCATATCAATCTTTCAGGTACGAATAGATAAATGGGTAGTCATTGTCAATGCAACCATCAAATTTCACTGTGGTATTCATATTATCATCTTTGTTCAATATTTTTTAAAGTGTAACAGTGTTTTTCATAATTTTACAATCGCCACATGTCGACATCAATTTGATACCAAACGTTAAGATAATTCTGTCCCTATTGTAATTGAAAATATTTTGCTCCGTAATGGTATTTTTCCGTTTTACGAAAAGTCTACAGAATTTCAGGTGTAACTTCGTTCCGCAAAATGAAATGTTTGATCTAAAGCTGTTATCATCATTAATGATATACAACAAATATCTCAAGTTACGAGGAAAACTCCTGCTGCAACTCAGTTTGTAGTTGGTATTGTTTTCAAAGGCAGAAATCAAGGAGGGCACTACGAGCGGTAGATAGACTAGGAGAGATAAGTTGAGAATGATAAGAACGTGAAGACAAGAGGGAAAGAATCAATGTTGATTAGAGGACATGAAATGACATAAATGGGGTGTGATTACCGCAGTCTGAGAGGAACAATCATTTTCTATATTCGTGAATAATTCTCTTTGTAATCCCTCTTTACATCTCAATCTCCTCTACGGATTTCTCTACAGGGAATTCGTCAAGTCTCTTCCCTACTTTTGTGTACTCCAACCACAGAAATGAGACACACGCAGCCACACTACTTCATCATCATCATCCAACTTTCCACACAGAAGGAAGCAACAAAGAGAGAGAAAGCTCTCGTTGTTGTTTCCACATCAACTTCCACTACAAATAAAAGTATGTTTATTTCATTTCTACAAATGTCACAAAGTCTATTGGTAATGCGAGCAGACGCTCCAATCCTTCTTCTGTCTTCCTTCCCTTTAATCTCCCCATTTCCCATTTTCCTCCACACAAACACATTTTCAAATTACTAAAACAAACTAGCCTCCTCTCTCTTCCAAAGGCAACCTGCTACAAATCCTCAACTTCAACTTTCCTCAAGACTTACTTTACGTCATTCCTCCTCCGTAATTATCCAAACACCTTATAACAACTCCCTCTGATGTGAACTGCAACCTTCCTTGGTTATAATGCCAGGAAATATCTCCCATAGCCACAAGTCAAAGATCCGAATTCTCTGTTTCTTCAACCACAGGACCTACCATGGATTTAGTTTCACTTAAAATTCCCAAACTAGTCACAAACACACCGTTTGTGCAAGAAAATTAATTACAAAACAAAAATTACTCTGAAAGTTTTTTCTATTTATGGGTAATCAACATCTGACTTTGCATAACACACCACAGAAATTTCGAAGGTTTGATCACCCAAAACTTTCTGTTTTTACAAACATTCCTCATCAGTTTTTTTGGCACTTGGTCAACCCAACTTTTGATGAGAAGTGCCAAAAATTGTCTCCTTCTCCTTTTTAAAAACTCAAAACTTTGGAATCACGAATATATGCAGAAGGCACAAGGAATTCTTGTCAGTAGGAGTCTCTCGCACATTTATACAACCTATAATCAGTTTATACATACACTCACACACACACACACATAATTACTGAACCCCCAAGGCTCTGCAAAGAATCCGGCACATCATAACTGAAATATATTGCATCAATGAACCAAATTACATCAGAATGGACCATCTCGTAACGACTAACGTCATAAATTGAGAGGAGAATGAAGGAACGAACGAGTCAGAGTGACGGGAATTATACACGGAAATTGCGGAAATATGAGAAACGAGGTACAAATCGGTTTCCTGACATTTCCCACCCGTACACACAGCGTACAAATGAGGTTTCTCATTCTAAAAATTATAATTCACAACTTTCATCATCTGTAATATTATACTTTCCCTATTCCCTGCCAAATATCCCAATTACCTTCCAATATCTTAAACCTCCTTACTCACATAATGTACTTACATTCTTCCATCGTTCAAGAAGGAAATGACGAAGAACCACTCCCACATGAGTAAAAAGTCTCCTTCCTTCTTTCCACACATTTATTGTCAACTCTTCGGAGAGAACTCTCTGCGTATTAAATGAACCCGTGAAAGTACCAAGATTACGGGGGAATTAAAGCCACTCTCTCCTCGCTCTCTCTCTCTCTCCTTGTGAAAGTACAAAAGTTCGTTGAGGTAGTAAAAAGTAGGAGTAATAAGAGGAGAGAGAGAGAGAGAGGCTTTTAACAACCCACAGTATGTATTTCGGATTACAGAATGGAATCAAAAGATCTGCCTTCTTGGCTTCATCCCACCTAATAATCTCGGGAATTAGCAACTCTATTACCACCACGAATAATACGAGGAAACTGTTGCAAGGTGTTAAACTCCCTTTCCATCACATAGAACGTAATATTCCTTTCTTCATCCTCTCTTTCTCTTTTACTTGTTCTCCCGTTGTTCACTCACAATATTATCCGCACCCCAAAAGTCGTTCTAATAAGTAATTACTGTCGACCTACGCAGGATTAGTTGCATAAAGGCTCCTCACCAACTTACATCACCATTATTCCTCCTTTCTCCCTTTACCTCCTTTCCACATTAACTTCCTCGTTTACTAAGCATACTCACCCAAGAGTACTTCAACTAAATCCACAATCAAATAAAAATCTGATGAATTTCTGTTGACTGATGGATTAACTCGGTACGGGTGTCATAATACCCTCCTCATCATCGCCTGTGTAAATACAACACACCTAATAATTTCATAAGCCACACTTTCCTCCCATACTTTAATATTACGTGTATACTTGTAACATCATGTATCCAAGTAGCTTTCACTTTCATCGACTAACTCACACACACACACACCAAGTAGACCTTAAACACATCTCCTCCAACCGTAATGAGAGCAAAAGCCGCAATCTTCATTGATGGCATTCGTGTCAATAAAAACTTGTGGTTCTCACATCTCTACACATTCCTGCTGTACCTTTTCTTAGTTACGAAACTACGAAAGACATCGCAGGAGACTCCTACAGATTCACTTTCACATGTGAACTCCCACCGCCACCTCACACATACGAATAACGAATATATTTTTACAGTCTCTCTTCAACCAAGTCTCGCAAAAACTGCAAATATGAAAATGCATTGGCTCACTCTGAAATGAGAGTAAAACACTCAAGACCACGTTGAGGTAGGCCTTTCGTTCACACACACATAAAAAGTACTTTTAACTTTACGCAAATATTTACCTGAGTAAGAAATATGCCCTATTTTTCCACGAGATCCCCAGTAAAACAGACCGGATGCATTGAAATCCTTTCCGGAATAGAGAAATTCACTTCACCACTTCTTCCAACAACTAACCGGTACACTCGGGCACGTGCTCCGATGCAACTTCTCCGGATGAATATAAATGAAAGAGATGAACCTACTTCTGCTTCAAACCCCACCACCACCACACATATGATATTTACACAAAAAATCTTCTACTTTCTTAACCTCTGTGTGTACATCTCTCTAGCTGTAGAATTTGATATAATGATTCACCATTTAACTTGTGTGTATCATTTAATCTAACATTCAATTCAGAATGAACGAACCCATTATAAAGAACACTGTGAACCATCATCATACGGCTAAAATAACTTGAACCTTCTTTCATATACTTTTCCCAATGATTTCCTTCCTTCCTCTGCATTTTACATTTAACGTCATTCTATATACTCATCTCGTGTACTTCAAACTTCACACACACGTATAAAAATCTCTCCTCAACAATACACTCTAAGCATCAGTTTCATCTTTTAGCTATCCACGACAAAACTACAAAGTCTCTGCTGTAAAAATCTAAACCTTCTTCTCTTTCAAATTACACACTCTCGGTGTCGTGTCTACGTAAGCAGGTTAGAATTTATTGATTCTCCGTCAAATTCCTTCGTTTGAAATAATATTCTTTTATTTATGTTGCCCAAGTTGGCCCACACTCATCATCCGTACAGTCGCGTAGATATATTCATAACTCCCATCTTCAACTATATCTTTTCTTAATTCTTCTCTCCTATTAAACTTTTAAGAATGAATCACCACAAATGCGAAGAGGGGACATGAGAACATCGGAGAGAAAGAGAGGAATATCCTATGCCTGAATCTTTTACAGATTGATGAGTGCACATGCAAGGATCGAATTCATATACATAATATTTGAGTACAGGCATATCCACACGCGTCGTTTCATCTGCATCTCATCTCAATAATACACTCATACACAGTCTCCCATATGTGTCACCAACAAATAGAAACATACACACAGTATAATAATAATATAGTCTACACACTGCTGACTGCTGAAGAACCTGTAAAAAATTAAAACACACCCGAACACACTGAAACATTAGGTGACATTTCCCAAGACTTTTTTCCACTCGCAACATTTTGTCAAGGTTGGTGGAAAAAATACTAAGGCTATAGTTTTGGTTTCAGCGTCAAATAAAACGTCACTCGGCAAACAAGTAATGGGCTGAAAGTGAGATTTTAATAGTTCCCTTTTAAACACCCATATGTGAGGAAGATATTTTATTTGCAGAACTTCTTGAGATGTCTTATTATTTGACAGAATGTGACAAAGTCACCAAATCCTTTGACGTCAATGCAATTCCTCTCATGATTCATCTCATCTACTTCTGCCCAAACACTTCCTCTCGTATCATTCTTTTCCTCAACTGTTCTAATTTTACGTTGGATTCCCTTTTTACTTTTACTCAGACACTCCGAGAAACATTCTCTCTCTCCATCCGTTTTTATACTTCGTCACATTCACGCACACACAACCTCACACTCAAGATCTACCAAACACAACTCCACACACACACACACACACACATGCTTCCATCTCCCATAACAAACATCTCTATTATCCGCACCACATTTTTACCAAAATAAAACAACCTTTCGGACTTCAAGGAAATGCAAGCGAGCAAATGGAACTCCGAAATCATTCCGAATATCCTAATCCAACTTTAAATAAATCATCACAATCCCCCAACATCTGCACACTCACGACTCGCAGCCACACAACCGATTTAATACACTGCATCCTTCTATTTCTAAGTAGGCCACTACCAACGTCACCTTTTGTACTGTGAATTCCATTCAAAGACTTCACACACGCAGAGTCAACATGCAGTCATTTCTGAGTTTCTAAGTGAAAGCATTTTGGGTGAGGAGTCTGTACAAATATATTCCGAAATAAATTCGTGGAATATTGGAGAGATAAGCGGAGCTCCACGAGCAATTGATCCATTGAAGTCATCTCCACCTCAAAGCTGAAGGTAGATCGAATTTCACCTGACAACCACATAAATCCCGTGTAAACTGCAGTTTCTTGTGTCTCGATCTCCGAATGGGGGAAAGAGCGAGAAGCCAAAGGGGATGGTAATAATAATCTCCCTACGGAACTCTTTCGGAGGTTACTCTTACATCATTTATGTTCCTTCATCCACTGTCCTCTCCATTCATTCATAACTAAACTCACCACACGTACTTCCTTACAAAATTAACTTTCACCAGTCTCCACTCTAATTCTTATGCGAATTTCCAAGCCATGTCATTCAAAGAAAGGGCCAACAGACGAACCGACTATTATTAATTTGTTGTTCCCTCAACAATCCACCATTACAGCCACACAGCTTACACACACGTACACACCTCAAAAATGGGTGCAATTAATATGAAGAAAGTTGTACGCACATATTTGCAGAAAGCTCATTGCCCTCCGAAGCGTTGAAAGAAATGACCAAGTGTTTCCGCTACAATAAAAGGCCATAAATAATCGGTCATTGAAGAAGTTGCATTGAGCAAGTTGGGCTTCCAAAGTATTTTGTATACAGGCTGGAATAAACTACCCTCGAAGAATCGCGTAAAAATATTCTCTCACGAAGAAGGAACATTGTGGAACATTGTACGGACAGAATCCTTTTTATGTCTTTCTTTCTTTGGAATGGGAAAAGTAGCTTGGCCAGTAGACTCTCCAAAAAGGCTATTAATGTTATGGATTTGAACTGTCTTTTTTCCCAATTCCTCGCGTATTGATGGAGAGAGCAAGAGAAACAAAAATGTATGAGATGAGCATTGAGTCATTCTGGAAGTGGATCCAACCAAAGGGTAATCTCTTGCATTATACATGAAACCATTGACCACAAAAATATATGGTTCAACTCAGTTGCCCGTTCTATTGCTTATTTTTTATGGAGACATCCTCTCCAAAGCCACTTTTCAAGCTTATGCCACGTCCCGTGTGGGCAACCCGAATTATTCCCGTGTGCTTTTCTTCTCCTTGCCTTTCTACTCTTTCCACCCAAAAGATTCTCGTAAATGATCAGCCTAACTAGAAAAGAAGCAACTCCAGGAGACCCACCCACTCTCGCCTTTCTCTGACCACACGTCCCTCCATTAAATATGCATCACTAAAGCATCTCATAACCCGAACTATTGTGTCACCGCCGCATCTCCCAATTCCATCACATCACACACAAATGCCCTTTGAATTCCCTTCATCTAATCCCTTAAACAATCTCCACAACAACTAACAACTCCACCAAATCCGAAGCACAAAGCCAAAAGAGAAAGTTCGCTTACAAAAGGCTGATTCGGATAATGGGAACGCATTGTTCAAAGTGAACCAAAGAAGCCTCAATCAGCAGTATTAGTCCTTTTACACACAGGTAACCTGGGTAGCTCCATTCTCCACAGAAAACTTATTGGAAACTCCCCGAAAGTGATTTACTCCGGCAGAGATATCCCTCACTGTAGAAAATGCGGATGAGTCGTCTCCTGCCTCCCACAATGTCGAATGAAGAATGGATGAGCCTTCTGGGGAAAGTCAATTGTCCAAATTGCAGTTTTTATTATTGAATTACCAGAGTAGCTTTAGAAAGACGAGGAAGGGGAATCTAATGGAACTTTAAAGTGCCACTAAATGAGCACACAACTACTTTTGTCTTCCCCAGCTTCTTTTTTTCGTAAAAATCCTCCAGAATCCTCCGTGTAAAATTTCATATTCATAAGAAAGCCAAGTAATTTCACCCAGGCGAATGTGTAAGCAGTAAAAGAATCAATGACGTGAAATCAGGGCAAATTACAACACACACACATCGTCCTTTGATTAGTAAAAGCGATTGAGGAGAGAGAGAGGAGAGAGAGATTCATTCAACGAGGCAACGTGCGACATTAGAGGGAAAGAAAAAGATGACGAATGGAAGTCTGTGGGGATTTCTCCAAATGGGTTTGTAGTTCTCATCGTACCTTTTAGTCCACAGAGCATTAGAAATTCCAATAGAGATGACAGCGTCCTGCGTTGTATTCCTCTACCTTTCCACGAGGACATTCAGTGTTATGCAAATGGGAAAAATTAAATTGGATTTCTCCTCCAGAACTGCACAAGAGTCGAAAACATCAATCATGCAATCATATTAAATTCACATAAGGCATGTACTTTCAGTTTAAAAGGAAAGTAAAACAATTTATTTTCAAGCAAATTCGTTTTCCTCTGTGCAAAGAGGAGACAAGAAGAAAAATACTAAGCTACCTACCTGAATATACTTACACACTTACACCCATCATCCCAACAGTCCCAATGTAATAACGACTTTCCTCTCAGAGAAACTAACTTGTGTGCTAATGCTTCTCCTGCAACTGTGAATATGTATGTACGCCAATTGTCGCTTCATCTCACACATAACACTTACGAAGACTCTGTGTGTGTGTGTATCATCAGAATCATCACTTCTCTCAACTTTCCACTTCTACTTGAGAGAGGATTTGATAACCTGTCTGTGTATCACCCTCAAGTATTCGTGGATGTTAAGGAAAGCTTAGAAGATAAAAATGACACGAGCTGTCTTCTGGGTGGCTCATGAAATCACCAGACGCACTCGTGAGATTGCTCTTGTTTAATAATTTCCTGGCGCAAATTATTGCAAGAGTTGACAATAAATTTGTCCCATCTCGCAGAGTAAGAGAAGCTTTCATCTAAAATGCCAATAAATAAGGAAATGGTTTCATCTCGGGGAAGATGAAGGAAAGGAACACCTTCTCTCCATAAATCCACCTCGTCCCACACGCTACTTTTATTTGTGCACCTTCCTTAACCCCTCAGAATTATGAATTATGCTCTCTCGGGACACTCCGTCGGGTGTTTGTTTTCTCTAATCGAGACACTGGAGCAAATGAGCCTCTTCCCAATATCCTACGTGTGCATATGGCCTTCTGCTAATCAACCCGCAATGGGTGACTATTTATCACTTCCATCTCCCATCTAAATCTCTCGAGCTCCCACTTTCCTTCATCAATTGTTGTGAATTCCCCGGAAAACCTTATTTACACTGATTACACTCTCTCATTCATCGAAAAGAACTTCTTCTGACTTCTCAAGTCTCATTCCTTCACTAACAAGGACAATACCTTTATTGGCATCCACAGAGTGTTTTTGAAGCCCTAAAATTGATTTTTCACAGCCAGGGAGCTCCTTCTTCCTACTACACTCGATCCCAGTTTCTCCTACTTATGAACAGTAATGAGAAGTTCCTCATCACAAAACTCAGTCGATTATAAACCCGTCTCTGTATAGTGTTCCTTCATTCTTTCCACAAGCCTTCCAATAAATACATTCTTCACCTACTTCATGTCCTTTCTTTCGTGACACTTTCACCCTTAAGAAATTCTACGAACCGTTTCAAACCATCTCCATTCTCCGGCCTTTCACACACAAATACATTCATCAACTCCCAAATATTGTTCCCAACCAGAAACCAGTCACTTCAAATTTCTCATTTGTGCTCTTTTACACACTCACTTGTTTACTCACGGCTTACTTCCTCAATCGCAAATGTATAGCGTGTATATTATATATATCCAAGGACCCACACTGGTTACACAAAAGTCAACCAACCAGTCCTGTCAAAACCTCACGGGATGTTTCTAACTTTCCTTTCAACTTTTTCGGATACATACTACAATCTACACAAACTATGCTTACAGTTTCTCCCAGCACGCCAACGAAACAATTACCCACCTGGCTCATTATTAAGCACACAACAAGGGAGTGAGATACGTGAACTTTCATCCAGATTTAGAAACACAAGGAGCCCTTCAGTAAGAAGAAGGATTGTGGTAACCAGCGAAGATAAACAAGCTCAATTTCCCCGTTTCTTTGGAGCCCTTCTCCTATTCCTTCACCTTGTTGGTTATTGTGTGTTGGGAAGCGAGGAAAGTTGCAACGCCCCTGGAGAAAGAAGGGAAAAGTTGTGGAAGGAAGAATAGAGAAATGAAGGTTGATTTTGGAGAAAGAATTGAGGAACAAGAACAAAAGTGTCTCGTCCAACATGAACAAAGACGAGGATAATGAGGTTGCTCCAAATCAAGGCACCTATTGTCGTCTAATGCCAATCCATTGTCGCACTAAATGCACTCCCTGCTCTGTACACTCCCACATTCCTCCTTAATCACACAACGGTATATTAAGCCTGCTTTCTCCACCACCACCACCGCCCTTAACAAGGTGCTGCTTCATCTTCCTACCTCATTCAACTAATTCTACTTGTTTTGTCCAACTTCTCTCCAATTTAAGCCATTGTTCCGTCTATTATTTCACTTTACATGAACTCATCGTCTCACCAAATCATCCCAAGTATCTCTCATCGATTATTATTCCTTCCTAGTCCACCGCAAAGACCTTCAGCCTCACTCCGTTTCATCTCACGAAAGTAAACTTTTACTCACTGGTCTCCATCATCAAGCATCTACATCTATAGTTGGAGTGCACATACTAACCAACAATTACTGCAGCACCATCAGAATTTCCATGTTTGCGTAAGAGTCAAAGTCAACAGCCAATTACAAACGAAATTAAATTGGAGGATTAATAGACGGATAAAACACAGGACTCATTTTTCCACACATCACAGATCAAAAGGATTCATCAAGTTAATCATCATCGTCCAATGTTTTCTTAAGCTATTTTTCCCCTGTGGAAATAATGAGAGAGAATAAAGTTCCACTCAATACGAACCCAGAGGTTCTCTGAGTAAAAGCTTACCTACTTGTATAATGGATAGTAGCAACATTATCGTTATTATGAACAACTCACACAAACTCGTTCATTCTCTCTCACATCTAATCATTCACTAATTGGACAAATCCTCTGTGGCAATTAAGTCCTGTGCACACTGAGGTGTTTAAAGCTTTGTACACTCTTCTATTCCTGTCATTTAGCGGATCACTCCCATTCCCCCAAAAATGAAGGCGCACATGCTTTCTAAACAACAGTCCCTCGCTTTTGATTTGATTGTAAGGTAATCAGCTTGAGGAACTTTTGCTTTAGCACTGCATAGAGATTTCATTGTACACTCGAATGAGCGTGGAACAAACGGTCTCAACGTACAAAGCAGCAAAAGACCATCTCACCAAAATTCCCTGCTTGAATTTCGATTAAATAGAATACAAAAACATTTCACAGGGTTTATGTAGAATGTTGCCGAGAAGTTGAAAGGCAGTCGTAGGCAGAACTTTACTCATTCTTTGGTTCTATCCTTCTTGTAGTATGGAAAAGTCCAACAATACGACTTAAGTTTTGATTTAGGAGAAAGAAAAAAGGGAGAAAGCAGATTGAGCTGGGACAAAAGCGGAAAGAAGCTGTGTTTGAGCCAAAAGTTAATCAAAAGAGCTGACTGAATAAAAGAACTTCCAATAATTAGGAGCCTTCAACAAAAACACACAGGCACAAAGGCGAGGGAGTTTTGGGAAAAGTTCGGAGGATTTTATGTACAGCACTCGGGAGAGCTTGATTTACTTAAGCCCAAGTCTTCGTCGTAAACAAAACACACATCCTTCGTGTAGGAAAAAGTACTAAAAGATGAAGTGAGACCAAAGGGCTTCTTCTTCCATTTCCATTGAACTTTCCTTCCTTCTAGAAGTCGGCTGCCTTTCTTCACCCAAATTATTATGCCGCGGTGCATGGAATCTATCCCAGCTTGTCCCACAATTCCTTCAATCCCATTTAGGTAATCTTCTCAAGTCCTCCTCACCACCACCGCTAACTTTTCACGAGAAAAGAAAGCCAAAACTTATAAGAAAATAAAAACTCCAGTGTAATTTACTTTTCAAATGAAGACCAGACTTCACCCCGACCAACTTGTCCATCCATTCAAATTAATGAAATAGCCCTTAAACCAAACCAATAATGTCCATTCAATCTCCTCCTTACTCAACTTCTTAACAAACTTGGACTCGGTTCTATTTAAATTCACAAGAAAAACTCATGCAAACTTCTCAGAGTTCCTTCTACTTCACTTGTTCTTCAAGAATTGGATAATTTCATTAGTCCATCTCTCCTACTATTTCTAAAAAAATCCTCTACTCGTAGATACCTCCTGCCTAACAAGAAACCATACATAAAAACCACCCATACATCTACGCTCGTTGTTGTCATAAAAATCTACACACGCAACCTAATTCCTTCGATCAATCTGAAGACAGTTTCAATTTTCTCCTTTTTCCATCTGCTCTCTAACGATTATATTCCCGTCTATTGTCCCCATTGAAATCTAAATTTGTCCCGTACCTTCAGAAACCTCTGTACTCTATATACCCTCCTTCCTTAGTTAGTATAGTGATCACCTATTGTGATCGTTGTATCCAAGTGTCCACATTCTTATTTGGTGTAGTGTGACAAAGAACGGGTGCATTTCCTATTCAGCCAACAGGTTACATAATGGATTCACGCATTACGAGCCTGGGAAAAAGACTTCAATCAAATCAAAAACGCGTTTTGTGTAAGCCAACACAGACTGGTCTATTCTTTCTCTACCTTTTCTTTCCCTACACGGCAAATAATGACAATCATCATCATAATGCCCAACGCAGCATTGTTACCCGTCCCTTCTTCTTCGTCTTCTGTCGCACAAATGTATTTATTTCCTCACTCTTTTTCCCTTTATTATTATCCATCTCAAATGAGCAGTGAGCCGAGCCTTCGTCTCCCATCTCAGCTACACGAAGGATTCCACAATACAAATGTATAATAATATCACCTTCCACAGGACAATCTCCGCGATGTCACTTTCGGAACGCCAAAGACCCCGTCGATCCTTCTTCTCATTCTCTCCAACTCTTTCTTATATCAAATTCACACATTTTATTATATCACGTAACACAAGAAAGCCTCGATGAAAAGACATTGTCTGTTTTTTATCCATCTTCCCTTTTAATTCGTCCTTTCTTAACAAGCTAATCTTAAGCTGTTATCGGTATTCTAAGCTTCGTCTTCAAGGAGATGAGGTAAAAAACATTCTAATTGAAATATCCTATCCGTATTATCATTCCTTGAGAGCCTACAACACTCAACAAGAAGGAGAGAGAGTGCAGACACAACGAGTTCTAAACAAATCAACCCTTTCCAATTGTTCCTCATCTGCACCCTTCCAACCCTTCCTTTCCTTCTACCTTCTCAATTCTCACCCACCCTCACCAAAGTGAAAGAAACACACACACACACACACAGTCAAACACACACACACATAAAGATATACGATCATCATCCAATATTTAACCTATTTCTCATATCAATCCCAAAACTTAATCCACAAGCTCCCAATTTATTTATTCGTTTTTGTTGTTTCTCACATGAATCACTGAGATCCTCTCGCACATGTGAGACCAGTAGTAAGAAGACACTGTCGATTTACATGCTTATTTATGACCCACATGAAAAAGACATCCATTGGAAACGATGTATGTGTTCGTTGTAGTTGTACGTGTGTGTTGCGCCACACTTAAAGGATGTGTGATAAAAGATTAACGACTTGATATCTATAAAGAGAGCAGAATACTCGTACAAGAATCACACACACATCGGACTTTATGTAATCTCAAATTCCTCCAAGTTTCCTTAAACCTATTAATCCGGGGGTTTACCAAGTTGCTTGAAATGTTTTGGTTACTTTTAAGCTGCAAACCACCTCGAAGCAAAGTCTCGAGTCTCGTCCATAATCCTTCACCCATCAGAATAGGCCCACCAGCACATGAGCAACATAAAACCATTTTGCTTCGAACTGCTAAGTGAAAAATAATGGAACAACATGCCAACCAACTATGCATAAACTGTATTATATCATCATCATCGCCAAAAATCCTTCTACTCTCAACCAACCTACCTTTGCGAATCTCATAAATTTCCTCGGCAAACCTTTAATGTCAAATGTACGAAAAAACTATGAGAGTATTCATCCTTCCTCCTCACAAACTCACCTAGAAACCCATCAAAGTTAAGACTAACTCCGTCCTTAACTTACTCTCCTCTGTCATTTATTAAACCCTGTGAGTGTGCTCCACACTCAAATGTGTCCACAGAATGAGACAATCTCACAAGAAAAGGAACATCATTTTTCTCCTCGCTCTGTTTCTTACTTTTACACTGTTAACTCACCAAACAGTTGTTGCCTTCCACTTTATTGCACACAATTAAGCGAAGTGAACCGGTGCAAAATGAGTTTTATTTTGTTTTAATGATCCTCATAATTCGTCTCTACTCCCGTACGCCAGTCTATAAACTTAAATTATTGTTCCATTTCATATATTGCTCCTCCTTGTTCCTCTTCACTCCCCACAGCCTTTTTGTCACACAGTTTCATAATTATCAGGCGACAATAAGACGCAGCTCTGAAACAAATAGGAAGGATCAAGGTGTGGTCGTAATAACAAGCCGTATTCCAGTGTGTAGGGGTAAAGGACGTGTGACTATCATTTGATTTAAGAGAGAAGTGGAAGCCTCCAGGAAGATGACACATGGGATTCCCACGTCTTCATGAAGGCACACACGAAAGCTAAGTCTCGTTTACGAGTACAAATGCAAATGCAAATCCGTGTTAATGGCGAAAGTTGGAGTCTTGGAACAAACACGGGATAATAAGTTGGTGTGTAGATATTTCGACACACAGGAAGTAGAGAGAAGAGTGTTATTATTATCCATCGCTCATAATTTTTAACGAGCTAATGGTCCCAAGCGTGTTGTTGTGTGTATCGAGTTAAAACCCTTATTTCTTGTACAATGACTAAGCCCTGTCCAGGAGGACTTTCTTCTTCTCCTTATTCACATCCGAGAAAATCATCGAGCCGTTTACTACAACTCTCATCCTTAAAAAACAGTCAGTATAAATAGCAAAACTGTTCACAACGGAGAAAAAATCCCCAACCCACATTAACTCATAACATAGATCATTCACATTTATTTTGTCGTCTTTTATAAACTACCAATCCACGCTGTGTGTGCCTCCTTTTTTCTTCAGTATTTTCACAGTCTCTTCTTTATGAACCCTCATTTAGCTTAAGTTAACAAACCTCACGTTAAATAAGACTTAACGAAGAAGACGGAACAACCGTATATGAATTATTTGACAGTCACTCCTCCACCCTATCATTGTGAGGTAGGATCTCTCTCTCTCTCGGAGGTAAAACTATTACATGCAGGAATGAAGAAATCCCGTAAAAATAGTCCCATCTCATTATTCCCTCAAAATATGATCCACATTAAATATCCTCTTTCAAATCCACAGAGAACTGAACTCGCATTACTCTCTCCTTCTCTCCTCCGTCGTCCGTTGCCAGAAAGCTGTAAATAATATCGCCTTATGCACACCGGATCATCCGATTCTTACCAAATTATCCCACAACAACTCTGCCTCTCTCTCTTCCACATCCGAAGCCCACCAAACTATTCCTACAAATCTCCACACATCTCCCAAAATACTTTAAAACTCTGAAGACCCTTCAGCATTTGCACTATTCAATTATTCCTTGTTTTAATTACATACAAAAGACCTTACACGGCAAAAGGAGTGAGATTGTATGCATATGCACAGTCATGCAGCCTGACCGAGAACTCCGTCCATGCACAGACACACATAAAACATTATTGTTGAAATGGATGGAAGCTGTGCGCGTGGAATAAACGGATAAGGGAAAGTGAAGGGAGTAATCGCTCAAAGAGAAACATAGGCAAACAATACGAGGAGAAAGTACTCCCACAAACAAAACAAGATCAAAAACGAGGATATTTTTGATGTTTTTCGCATTGTAAGACAAACAGAGGACAACGGGTGGGGAAGAATGAAATATGTTTGAGTAAGAGGATCATTCCCTCGTTTGTTCTTTCCCTTCTATAAAGTCAAAGTTACTAATTATTCCAAAACCGACCTGATGACTTCAAAGGATCTTCTGTTTGTTCACTTCTCTCCCTCTACGACGACATCACTTCTCCCGTCATCTCATCCCGAGATTCCCTGCCTATTTCCTCCATACGTAGCCTTGCACACTGTCACCAGGGAGTTTTCATTGTCCCTACATTCTAATGCATCCGTTGCTTCAACAGGAACTCTATCTGCTCTCTTCTCTCTCTAAAACTGTCCCTTACAATTTCGGAATCTGAACTGTTGCTACTTCTCTTGAATCCGCACTTGTTACTTGTTCCAGTGGATCCAAAATGTCCCTGACTTCAAGAAGAATCGTTCCACGGTCGAAATTCCATCTCTTCAAACACAATAAGCGTAAAAATAACGAGATAATATGATCAGAAGACACTCCAATGCACAAGGAATAATAAAATGAACGAAGGAAAGCCCCATTCAGAATGTGTTCTGCTCACAAAAAATGTCTTCACCCAAAAAGCACCACCACACAACCTACCCACCTACCTTAGAGAAAGAGAGATTCCTTATGGATTCCAAATGCAAATAATGGCTTTGTTGTAACTGATCGAATAAAGAAGTGACATTGCCATGTCCACGAAAACACATACAAAGACACCTTAAATAAAAGGATGTCAAGGTATTATGCATTCCAACTTACATCATTAATTACACAAGTCCACGATGACCACACTGTGACAGGTCTGTGAATCCTTTATGGTATTCATTCCAACAAAAGCCTTCCAACTATTCCAACGTATTGTTTGTGTTCCAATCTAATCACCTAGAGCAGCTAATAGCACAGGAGCATCTCAGGGATCTCACAAACATAAATCCCATTGTCATTAAGTCAATCTATTAAAAACACAAGCTACTGCTAGTCATAAGTAAGGGAGGCTGTGCATTGACGAAGCACCCTTCACCCATATGGGACCAAGTCCACCCATAGCTTCACAATAATAGCATGCACCAATCTTGCCATCCCACAGAAACATTTAAAGAATGCATAAAAAACAAGTACAAAAGTCATTGGAATTCTGTGTATTATTATTCTACTACGGGGAGGAACAACGTCCAGATGTCGAATGGAAAACACACGAAGCGTGAGGAATTAGTTAATGCGGAGAAATTCCTCTTAAGATTTCCAAATTGTCTCTTTGACTCCTGTGCCCTACCTTTAACATCCGGAGCGTTTCCTTAACTGCCTTTCCACATACTCATCAATTATAACACCCACACAATCCACCACTCACTTTTTACTCTCGTTGAATGAAATGGGACGTCCCTTACTTAAAAATTCCTCCATCCTTTACACTCTAATTACTATACTTTCAAATCCAATAACAACAATCGGTACACGACATGTGTGTGTGAAGAAACTGAGGAAGCTCTTCTTCGCAGTTCTTAAAAAACAAATCAGTTTGAGTAATAGAGAAGTAATCCAGAACATTCAAGAGTTTCCTTCATTATCTCGCGTACAAATCTCTTTACTCACTCACGAGATCAAAACTACTGACAAGGCTGGCCGACAATTGAAACTGGAGACTTTTTTATATCTCATCGTCTATTGTCACCCGAATAAGTGGATGAGATTATTGGTACATTTTACAAACAAGAGGCTAGCTGAGCTGCTCTTGAGAGCCCAACTGGTCTTCTCGTATCCTCCACCCCTTCATCATAATAATGAAAGCAACTGGGAATTAAAGTTGATAACGATCCGATCCTCTGATGATGAGGGTTCAATTGAACAAGAAAGGATTCACTTTTTGTACCAATAATAGAAAACAACAAAGAAGAATTATTTCATTAAAAGGGTTGCCTGCAGTAGAAAGCCTCGCGTAACGTGTAATCCCGAGGAATTATCTTCAATCTGCCACACAATCCTTTACTCCATTCGTATTACTTCCCAACACTACAGTCCTCACTTCACCCAAGAAGAAGACCCAAATGCCAATTATTCAATCAGCATCACACACAACCACAATCTCTCTCTCTCCTCAAAGTTAAGGTTATGTGTATTGTCCTCCACACACAACATGATCAATTACATCTCATCTTCTCACTTAGCTATTCTCTGACACTAATCCCATCAATTTCTCAGTCTTGTTCCTATTTGGAATATTACTTCTGAATTTCGTTCATCCTGATGACTACTGCTAAATGACGGCTTATAATGTTTCATGAGAGTGGCTTGGAGTAAACTTGGAGGTTCAGAAGAATTCCTAGTTTCGCACAAATAATCCTTGTGCTTTAAGATGTGTTTAAGTGCTGCTTCCAGAAATAAATGTGGAGCACACAAAAGCCCAACAAACGGAGATTGTTGGTGAGGGCATAAAAGCTAGAAAAAGTAGGTTCACCAAACACGGACAGGGGAAGAAGAAAGCCGTGAAGCAGAAGATTTAAATCACTCAAGACATTTTAATATTTTACACGAGTGGGAGCGTAAAAAGTGTAAAACCGAAACGGGAGAGAATTGAGAGATAGAAACATAATTGTGCACAAGTCCACGCGTTCACATATGCCGTCCACGACAGAAGAGAGAGATAATCTCTGGTAAGGTATTCACCGGTCTGGTGCAAATAATGAAGGAGAAAGACAAGAGACACGGATTTTCTGACACTTTATATGCCTCTTCATGTTACATACCACCCGGGAGACAAGACGAGGAGTAGCATTTTTTAACCTAAAATTTGAAATATTAACCATACAACGCTTTCTCAAGGGAAGACTTATCTCCACGGACATTTCATCCCTTCCTTCCCACTCTAATTTGTCCTGACGGCTTACAAATTTGTTGTCTTGACTTAAATTTCAAATTCTAAAATGAAACTTTTACGACTTAACCCCAAATGTTTCATTAGCCATTAGAGAAGAAACGAAGGGGGAATCTCCCGTCAATTGTCTCTCAAATCTTTTTAGCTTCGTTGAGTTTTGTCACGCAGCTTCTTACTCATCCGTTTCTTAAAAAGCACGTGCAAAAAAGTAAAGCTTAAACAACCGTGAACAACAAAGCGCAACCAGTACGCTGCAGCCCTTTGCTACAGTTTCGTTTCTTCCAGAGTTCCGTAATAATATTCCATGCCAATAATAACGCATAATATTATTCTACTTTCCAAGGTGCGCTGAGATCATTTTTTGGTGAAACCAACGGTCCACCTCTTGTGAAGTACACTTTAGGGCATAAGAACCATCTCATCCAAAGTGGAAAAAAACGCTGCATGATTTGGTTTAAAAACGTCTCATTTCTATTGTGGATGGTATCACTCAGAATCTCAGAATCTTCGGAGGGTGAGTGGATACGAGGAGAGTGTTGGTTGACTGATTCAGTTGTTGTGTATCCATGTGAAGGACAATGGAAAGTGAGATGGAATATCGCTCGGAGGAAAGAAAGGGTCTGGTGAAACATGCACCTGGATTCCCACACTACTCACTGACCTTATTTAACTACGTGAAGAAAACTCCCTTACTTACACTTTTGCCCTCTTTTCCCTTCCCACTTTTTATCGTACAAACAATAACACATTATTATTGTGAGAACCCTTCCTCTCCAACAAAAGGAAGCTCACAAAGCCTTGAGACGTGATAGACAATGTCTCTCTACCTACTCCCGTTGTCCCAAAACGAACTTTGTCCTTTAACTGTGGCATGGCCAATCGAGACTGAATTCCAGTATTGTTCTCAAATTACCATCTCCATGTCCCGAATTCTCGATTCAATCAAAACCTCCAGTATAAAAGTCACACACATAAAATAGAAACCGCACTAAACTCCTCACATTTTGCTCCAGATTTTGCCCTGCCTCTTGTGTACGACAAGGTGCTTATTACCTATGAAACCGGTAGTTACTGTTTAAAAGGTGATGTCCTTTTTG
>JAQGAC010000478.1:0-24008 GCA_034696585.1 Isotomurus maculatus
GATGTTACTTTATGTTTCCTGACTGTACAAACCATTCGTAATTTTTGTCGGATCCATTCACATTTTTCAACTTTCCCAAGTACAAAAGATGACTTATAAAACATACTTTCTCTCACTCATTAACATTTCACCTTCGTAATTTCTTCTTTAAATAGTTATTTTAGTACACTTGTGGTTATTTCCAGAGCGGATCGTCGATGTCATTTCTCCAGCTAAGAGTGCCGAACTGGCTTTTAACATGATTAATATTCCCCTTTCCATGTCTGATTTTCCCGTTTGTGTTTTAAATCTTTAATTAGATCCGATGAATGTCTTTCCATGTACTTTTGTTCAAGAGATAGAGTAATAATAATTCTACGTCACACGAAATGCTAGCACCTGACTAAAAGAATTACATCATTTTATCATTATGCTCTTAAATTCTGTTACAGATTAAAGCTGAGAGGAGTGTGTGGCTTTACACTTTACACGGTGTGTATTTACTTTACAGATACAACAGGAGGTCTTGTACAGGTACAATTTCATCACTTCTCTTCTCGTATTTTTCATCTAATTTTTACATAAGGTTGTGTAGCTTTAGATTTAAGCGAATTTTACGTAACATGTAATTACACCGTGGTTTTAAAAGTGCTGATAAACATTCGGTAACACAATAGCACCAGTTTTTTTGCGTTGTCCGAATAATTTTTACAAGGAATTGCGTAATGAATCATTATCAGATTTTTAACAAGAATTGCGTAAAAATCATCATCAGGCCTTTTCTACGTTTTATCATGTGTCTCAAATCAGAAGATTTCCAATTATAATGAATGATCTTTTTGACATATGGCATTTATAAAGTTTCAAGTTTGGTTCTTTAAGAGCTTTATGAACTACACAGTCACTTGTATGCAAATGAACATAAAAGTGGTGGACACATATGTGAGAGAATTTGTCAAGGACCGAATGCACGGTTAGACTTTGAGGAATCATTGTACATGGCAGTGTGAAACAAGTATCATGAACTTTACAGTTTAAGTTAAGCATACTATCATAAATAGTAGTCTGCCACATAAAAAATCATCATTTTATAGTACAGTTCCGCTTCATCATGAGACAGAGAAACGAGAAAAGGATGACGATTAAATAGGACAATTAAGTTTGGAAATAATAGTTTGATGATAAGAGATGGTGTGTTGAATTTGGAAGAAGAAGGCGGTGGTATGTGGATGAAGAGAAAAGATAAGAGACGGTGGATGAAGAAGGTACTCTGTTGAGAGGCAGAGATGGAGAGATGCTTTTAGTGATACTGCTGTCTCTGTTTTTACATAAATTTCAGTAGGAAATTAGATTATTATTTGTTACACAAGTCTCGACTACGACGGTTAGGTATACAAGTTAATAAAAAATGAATTACTCACATTTATCGATCAGGTATTTTTATGATTTTGTAGTATTGTTAATATGTAATTGACTAATATCTTAGGTATTTAATTGAAATAGATACAAAAGTAAACAACAATAAGAACGGCTCTCGATGACACGATAGATAAGAACGATATTTATTACGATGATGCAAAAATGTTTATTATTTTAAAACGCTTTACGATTTCATACTAAATTTAAATTGAACTGTAGTTATTGGCTTGGCTAAAAGCTATTTTTCTTCACGTATTTTCTACACGACGAGAGTGACTGCATGTTTGATGTTTAATATTAAATTTAATGTATAGGTCTCTACTACAATTCTCTTTCTGCTTCTCGCTATATGCGCGTATCTTCATCATCATTGACTAAAATTGTTTAAATTCAGTAAATTTTTAGTTTTTAGTATCAGAGTGATCACGGTTCGTTGGGTACTCTTCTGCATGACAGAAAGTCGAGAGACACACGCATCTGCATTAATGCAATAATTTATATCTTTGCTGGAAGGTTGCGACTAAGAATTTCTACTCGTATGTTGTCTGTGGTTCGTTTGGATTTAATGTTATCAGTAAGATGATCGTGGTTGTAGGCGAATTGCTATAAATTTACCAAATTCCGTAGTCATTTCACATTTAGCCTCTAATTCCGCTCTAGAATGAGTTAAATTACATCAAGCAGGTATTTCTACCACAATTCGAACCTACTCGACTGCACGTATGGCTTTATGGCCGTTTTTAATTGTACAAACAGCGGTTTACACAGACAGTGTTAACTGGATATAGAGGTATTTGTAAGGTGAAATGTTAATACACGGTGTTCAACAACAAATTCACTCATCCTAGGTTACACTTTCAAAACAGTAGAGATACTAGTGAAATACTAGTGTACATTAAGTTGGACTGAAAAAGTAAAAATTTACATGTAATAAAAACTGTAGTAGTACGTACATGCTAGCTATGTGTTCGATCTACGAGCGGTTTTGTCTATAAGAAATGAAAAACTGTTGAAAAAGCAGTCATTACTTATTACAGTTAAACGTGTATGATTGCCAACAGAAGTGACACAATCTCGCAAGAAATAATGGTTACCCTTATAAACAAAAGGAACTTTTTGAATTCATTGTGATAGGTTCACAGGAAATTGTCTACTGTCACTACTGAAGGCAAATGATTTGCATTGAATTTTGGTGTATACAAACGAATCTCACTATTTCTTGTGTGTAAATCTCTTCCTCTTCAATTCGAACGAAAACAGACATTTCTTAATGCAAAAAGAGTAATGGGGAACCATATCGTACTCCAGAGGTTTGTGTGCATATAACATACTCACTCCGTATGTTCGTAGGTTGCTTTCTCTTTGATGTTAAATTACTTTCCAACCTTCCAATAACCAAAGCCAAATATAATATTGTTGATATTTAAGTTAGAAATAAAATTCTTTTCTACAAACTTTCTTGACTGAATTTTGTCTTGTTAAGTTAACGAGATACAAAGAAACGAGAACTTTAGAAATCGTAATTAACGACAAATTATGTAAGGTATGCATGTAGCTTTCATGTTAGACTGTATGCGCGTGCATAACATTACAAGAAATAATTGAAAGTTAACGATAATTAACTTTATAACTCTATAAGACTAAATGTATTGTAACACAATAAATTCTACGGATATAAGTAATATAACAATGATTAAAACGTGTGTTTGTGTAATTCACCACTCGATCTTCTACACTTTCTTGTCTCTCTCAGTATGTTATATATTATATAAATTTGAAGTACTACAAATGCTTAAAAAACTACAAAAATTATAGGGAATCTGTTTTTACGCATATTTGTGTAATATAAATTGTTACCAAGAATAATATGGTTTAAGAATAATTAAATAGATACTATGTAGCAGTTTAAAGTTTAGGTGATGGTGGGTTCATCTTTGCGCTTTACATACGCGCTTTATATCTACTTCATCATCATCAGTAGTAGTCAGTGTACAGTTTATTTATAGTAGTGGGTGATCAGTTTCAAAACGTGAACATGTTTTGAATTACATCTCATCTCTTTGATAAGTCAAACTTACTGTTCATAATAATATGTAGGAAGATATCAAACTCAATCATCAGAAAAGAGTATGTGTAGACTCCTTTTATGTAACAAAACTATACTTTATATAATCCACAGATGCTCATTATCGTCCTACAAACTACAACCTCGGACTAACGTTAATTTTAGGGTATACACAATAGTTATGTACTTGTTTTTTACGGACTGACAATTACTTTCACACGAGAAGCTATCTACTGTATTTATTAAATGTATCAATTAATATAATTGTTATTTATATTCATACGGTTTATTTTCAACGACTAATTTCCTTTCTCTATTCGAATTCGCTCGATCGACGGAGGATATTCCTATTCACCTGTAGTAAAACTCATCAGACGACTTCATACTAACAATAATTGTTTATAAGTAATTACGTGAAATGACGTGTACACACACGGGTTCCCATAAAAGTCTACATGTTCTCAAAATAAATATTTATATTCCGTCACCTTGCACCTTTATTCTGGGATAAAAAACGTTCGACTTTCAACTTTCCATCTGCTTCACCTGACTTTTCCTCCGTAACCTTTCTCTTTTTCAACTTTCTTTTTATACTACAGCAATGACTACAGTTCACTCTTCCTCACCTAACGATAATAAGTATTACCCCTTCCTTATCTCCCTTTCTGTCTCGTGTTGTCCGAGGATGATACAAATATACTTCAAATCCATAACTATTTTGCGATGGTACTGTTTCTCTTGTAACAAAAAATATTTTAGTTTAAAAGGTATCATTTTACTCTCAAGCCCAGCTCAAAATAAAATCCTTTTCAAACCAAACTCAACGACAAATAAAATCACACCTACTGACTTGATTCTCCTCCATATATATTAGAGTTGATTGCACAGATTGAAATAAACTAGAGTTGTTTCTCTTAATGCTTAAATGTAGCTTTTCTATTAGCTGTAAACAGACTGAATATTATGCACAGTGTAACTCAATACTCAAACCTACACAGACTTTTGAAGGTTTTGGTTATACGAAACCGACAAGATAATACGTAATACAAAGAATAACGAAAATTATTGAGAAAGTATGTAATAGAAATATTGAAATAACCGTATGGTAGCTCCTTAATGAAATATCTCTTGTGAAAGAGACAGAATAACAGTCTGTGAAATCTAAGTCTTCTAAAATTCACATTATTATTTGTTGTTCCATGTTGACTTGATATCATTTGTATTGTATCTGTATCATCTTGTACCTTGTCAATCATTCGACTTTCGACATTCCTATGCTTTTTTTCGTTAAAACCATTCCAATTCATTACGACGATCTGCTCCTGACTGCTCGACTACACAAATCGAAGGCGTACGGCTTACGGCGTACACAGCGTATTTTCGTACAATACTAACAGATGTATCAATTACGTAAGAGTATAAGATGGAAGTAGATAAGGGTTTGAGTAGAAAATTAAACCTTTGTTTGCCTATTTGGATCGCTTAGTAATCGTAGTTGTAGTAGTACAGCAATAAGTGTATTGGAAATGGACTGATCATCGTGTGACAGAACGTAACTACAATTATTAGTAATTAGATAATCGCCTATAAGGATTTATAAGGTGGTTTGGTTGAAATCTATATGAAGTATTACGCACACAGATATATAGTCAGGTAATAGAATAGACTAATAGATTATAACACACACGTCTGCAATACAACTTGGAACAAGTATATTTTAGACTGTAGCAATAGAAGTGTAGTAGTACGTACAGTAATAGTAGTAGTTTAGTTTATAGAAATTTTAAAAAACTCTTTGCTTGTTGTAAATATAAATCCACTCATATTTGCATAGACAAGAGCGACTAGAAAGATTTCCAAAGAGGAATTTTCTATCGGATCACGATTATCATGGCATAGAAGTATATAATGTAGTAGTATCGTAAGTACATTAATTAGCATACAGCAGTATAACGTGTGTGTGTGTGAGGTGATCTTAAGATTTTAAATAGAGCACTACAGCGTTTAAATTTCGTACTGCAAGTTTTTTAAAGATACCGAACGTTAATTTTTAGCGTTTCTCGTCAAGTCAATTTCCTTCAGTTTGTGTAGTTTTCGTACTATTTAGCAGTCGTCACACTGTCAGAGTTACTGCGTTGACTGTCAAATTACCTCAAGCAGTTGACATAATATTGATGTTGTCATCAGTATTTCAGCAGATTCTTCTCAATCAGTGAAGATTTAGAGAGATGCTTATTAAGACTTTAAGATCCCAGCAATTTCAACGATTAGAAAGTAAAGAAAAATGACAATGTACACGTACACACCGATTACTCCGATTACTCTAACTATCTAGAAACTACTAGTACAACGAACGAACCCTGTGATGGGTTAAATTGAATGAACAAAGTACAAAAGAATAGCAGCTATGATTATGAGAATTGGAGGACGTAGTAATCAACTTCGGTAGGGGATTGATACTTGCTGTGAGTTTGGCTTAAAGATGTTGTGGGGAGAAGTAATTTTAGTTAGCAACGAGGAGATGCTGATATTGTCCCCTGTAGGGAACAGCATTAAGTCCCAAGCTGAGACCTTCCAGAAGTTGCCGATTCGTGTCGAATGGATGTGGCTGTTGGTTTCCTCCAGCAGCTCCAGTTCCAGAGTAGTTGTTAGCTCCATTAGGGCTGGAGGACATAAGACCTCCTCCTCCCATTCCCCCGCCAGTAGTGTTTGGGGATGGACTGCTCCAAATAGCGTCGAAAGGACTGTATTTGTCCGCCATGGGAGCGTATGATGGAGCAGGTGCTCCTCCTCCAAGTCCTCCAGAGGACGAGCCAAAAGGTCCAAAGTCTTGGGGAGAAAGAGATCTTGGACGAGAAATGCCGTTATTCATGAATCCTCCAACAGAACCTCCTCCCGAGCCAACGACAGCTTGCTGCTGCTGCTGAGCGGCTTTCTGTTGTTGCTGCTGAATTGCACGCTGCTTGATGTAGTTTGAGAATTCGGTGGGCGACATTCGATGAGTTCGCTTTGACGAAGTTTTCAGCTTAGTCGAGCCGAATTTAGTTTGTGCAAATGCAGCCGTAGTCATGAGTTGAGGTTGATTTCCGCTGGTGTGAGGGCTCCATGGAGTGGCTGGTGCCACAGCAGGCTGAGCCGGCGCTGCGACAGGACCTTTGCCAAAGATATCTGGACTTTACTTTATAGCAAGACTGCAGGAGGAAGGAAGGAAAGGTTATGAGGAGAAGGGAGGCTCACCACCGAAAGGAGATCCGTCCGGGCTAGGAAGTCCGGTGCGATTAAAAGGTGAGACGCTTTTGCGAGCAGCTTCAATCGGCTGGAAGATTTGGGCATCAGGATTGAATGTCTTTGTAACTTCTCGGTCAGCATTCAGCTCATCCATTTGATCGCTGTTCTCTGACCAGAGCACCTTCATTTGGCCTTTCTCACCGATTCGGTATGAGACCTGAATACCCAAATAAACCGAATGAATAGAGTTGCATTCGTGAGCCGAGAGGCGGATGAGATTGGTGGTAGTTTTGGACGAAGACGTAGACACACAAACAATGTTGAATCGTTTGAATGTAGAGCAAATTCTGTGTAAAGTTGTTAGTGTTTTGGTGTTTTCAAGAAAGGAACGAAGCTCTAGCTCTGTGCTTTGTATTGTAGTCAGGTAGGAGGACTCGTAGGAAAGAGGCGAGTGTAAGTTTGTTGAATAGACTTTTGGAGACAAATTCAATCAACTTACCTCGCCAGGGTCGATCCAGACGGACATATCGATGGGAAGGTTTTCCAAGATGTCATTGATGCTCACGTTGGCTTCCTGAGCAGCTCGCTCCAAGACTGGGTCAGTTGGGCGTCCAGTCTTGAGACAGCGATAGGCCGAGCCCTTCATTGGCTTGTCAGGGTACCAATGATTAGCGAATTTCATCTTTAGAGCTCGTTCCAACTCTTCTCCGAACAGGTTCACTCTCCGTCTTGGCAGTTTGTTGTACAAATGACTTATAAAGAAATTTAGTGCCACTTGAACTTCCAAATGCATCTTTCAATCCGTCGTTCTGTAATTCAAAAAATTGACACGATTTATCAGCAAACTGTGGAATAGATGGAGGAATACGGAATACATAGAGTAGATCTCTCTATCATATGCAATGATGAATTATACGGTTAGTTACTAGCCCAATATCCAATTCACATCCTAAAATCGTAACCTCTCTGCTGAGTGTACGCTCACCAGGATTTGGAAATACAGAATTGAATGGATTATTAACATGGCGCAAACAATAATAGCTGTGAATGCAGAGTTATATTATTATGGCCACACTTTTCTATTTATTCCATCCTAGAATTATCGTTTCCTCAATTTCATTATATTCTATCCAACTCTCTACGTATACAAGTACACTTTCTGAACGAGTAAGCTCATTTCCATCATGAAATAAATTGCTCTTCCAGAGCATCCACAATGAGTGTTTTTGCTGTCTATAGTTCGCTTATTGCAATATTATAGCCATCGATGATGCAGGCTGTTTTGTGAATGCAGTAAACTGCTCACCTTTAGCCGTTCATTCATTATTCAAATCCGAATGAAACTATAACTGAGAGAGCGTGTAGCATGCATAGTACAATAATTCCATTCTCTACGGCTGCCCTGCTACCGGCTGCAGTGGAAGTGTTGGCATTTTACTGATAGCCGAAATCACAAACTGCACAATCTATTTTTATACACACACACACACCCTTTCTGATATCCTGAGATTCTTGATATACAAAGATTGCAGATTGGAAATATCGAGCAAAGTATGTAGGCACTTAATCGCATGCACCAGTGGTAGAATAATGTTACCAAATGTAAAAAGTGTTTACGTAAACTTACTTAAGGGGAGTATATATGCATTAAGTTGAATGATAGTAGGCTATAACTGAAGTAGGGAACAATGATGTGAAGTGGAAGTTTTTTGAGGATGAGGAAAGTCATGTAACTGAAATAAATTTCGATACATATATTTACGAGCTATAAGGTTTACTGGTATTGGGTTTATTTCATTATTATTTCCCTCGAAGGACGAAATGCTTTGGAGTGTTTAACAGCAGGGGCAGTGATAGTTCCTCTGAAATGAATCCCCAAGTTTATCAAGCTGAGCCATCATATTTTTACAAGGAATTCAGTGGGCTCAGCTGTCAGCTTATAATGCTAGTATTGACACTGAGTATATGGAAGTTGTAGTGTGTTTTGGATCCACAACCGTAATAATAGAATCAGTGAGCTGTGCTTAATGAACACACACGTGCTTTAAATTACCAAAACACATTCTGCAAAACAAATTCATCAGTATAGAAGCGACAGCCCACGCAGAAATGATGTATGTATTGTTTTTGTCCAACTTCCAAAAAGTCTTTCAGAAGTGAAAGTAAGTGTTTTAGGTCAGTATGGAGTTATGGAAAGACTAGTGAAATGGGGAAAATGATTGAAGTATTGAAGTGACTAGGTCAGCTAAAGTTTTGTCCAGGTGGGTTTGTATTTCAGGCCAGAGGCTTCGCGTGAAATGAAATTTGCTTTTGTGTGTGAGTAAGTAAGCAGATGTTTCCAAATTATGCAAACCTCGAGGTTAAAGGGAAGTTAGAGTTTAGAGTTTTAGAGTTAATGTTGGAACTTGGCAGGGAGCCGATCTGAATAGAAGAATGTTATTATTATTGGCATGCGAAGATGGGTTTAATTCAATTGTGAGTAGAACTATAGACACACACTAAGGATGGTTCTGTGGGTTTAGACTACAATGGAATACTAAATTTGAAATGAAGTGCCTACGCTTTTTAGGAGAGTTCAGAGATGTGAGGACAATATACAACACACAGCCTGCCGAATACTGATTAGCAAGCACGATGCAAGACCAAAACACTGAAAGGAGCATGGCGATTCGCGAGCAGAGAGATGAATTTACTTTTCAAAATGTATCACGAAAGCTTCGTTGTTCACTGTCACATCACCACATGAGCGTTTATGCATTAAACGGCAAGTGCCAAATCTCAAGGTCCTTTTATTTGCCAACATCAACCAGATCGTATCCAGTTATCTAACTTAATAATTGCTTTAACTGCTGATTGAATTGGATTCAAAGTATTAAAGTGGTTTGGTTGACAGAAGAGGAGTAGGAGATATGGCTATGTAGTGAGGAAGGATATATTTCTTAAAATACGTGTAAATATTCGTATTATTATACGAGCAGTATATATTCAGTAGTTTGTCATTCGTCTCGCTTGAGTAGAATCGTTAAGTGTGGTAAATAACACGATGCGAGCATGTTGGTGAATGTAATGAAGAATAATTCTAAAAAGTCACAAGTCCAGTCCAGCAAGACTTCAACTGCTGGTTAACCTTTAGAAGAAGTGTGTGGTGCGAGAGGATAATGATCAAGATTGATTAATGAAATGGCCTGAATGTACGTACACTGGTGAGTTGAACTACAGGAGGAAAATCACCTTTGTTGTTTGTTGTAAGTTGGTTTACGTGCCCGAATGGAATCAGCACAAGAACATGAATAAATATTCGTGGAGAGTAAAACTGGAATGGAACATTCATGCCAAAGCATTTCATTTAAGCCTTCTTACTTTTGGCCTGGGTTATCATAAACACACCATCACCCATATGGATGGATGGCCAACATGGAATTTAAGTATTAACTTTTGGCCTATTCTCACATGACTAGTATGACATAATTGAAAATGACGCTCAGTTTTGAGCTCCTGATTCTGTGCAGATTCTCATGCAAAGAAAACAACTGAGAGCTGCTGAGCTCTTATTAGTTTGCATGGTGTGTAGTCGATCGAGGTCTTATTCTTAAAGTTGAGAAGTAAATAGTAAAATACTACGTGTGTTTGATACTGTTTCATTTGTACCGTGTAATTATTGGCCCACTACCAACCCAACGCTCACACAAATAATATCGTAGCAAATAGTGGAACATGGTAAAAGTAACCTAGTGCCAGAAAATAGCTCAACTTTATGTAGAGATTTGTTTTCTTGCCGGAAAGTGTAGACGTGAGAAGAGACGAAATTCGAGAGTAGAATGTACAAACGAAGAAGATGTACTACACTTTCCGAATTCTGTGGTCATGAATAAGCCGATTGATTAGCGTTAGTTTTACATTGAGCTGGTGATGTGATGATGAACGGGTTTTAAAGTTTAAAGAGTCCTGAGAGGAATGGAGATAGACCTTAAGATGTTAGCCAGGAAAAAAGCTCAAAGACGAAAGAGACACAAAACGACGAAGGAAAGAAATGTGATGATGAATTGCCATCCATTGAATGGGAGAGGATAGTGTTGGTTGCGTAATCCGTAATTATGCTTTACTCAAACAAAATGAAAAACCAAGTCACGGAGTCTCTGTGAAATATCTTGAAGGAGGTATCCTGTGTATTGTGTATGTTATGATTTCGCATTTTAAGTTTTCAGGGTTAACAAAATAATCAACCTGTCTAAAGAACACACGTACAAAGTCTTGTCATTACTTCTTTTGCAGAACTACCTATAGGTGCTTAGATTTCGCAGGCTCACTCTTCTTTACACTCTACAGCCTACTTGGTTTTAGACCTAGTTTTCCCTGTTCGGAAAAAACTTCAACAACACACACTAACAACAATAATGATAATGATCATCATCATTCACACAGAGTAATGATAAGAAAGAGCATAAGGAGAACTGTGTGGATTTCCCAATTAGTTTGGTCTGAATTTTTCACAATATATTTCAACCTTATGTTTCTTACAATATGATATAATCGAAAATGTTGCTTCTCGCAAATTGAGAGAGGAAAAACGCTGTCCAGTTGATGATGCTAAGAAGTTCGATTTGTTTTTGGTGTGAGAGAATACAATACGAAAGGATACATTAGTTTCATATTATATTGAAAAACAAGCTGTGCAAAGGAAACGATGTATTTCATGTCATTAGGTGTGTTTGTAAGAGATTGAGTTTCATAATGCACAGAGACACGGGAGTAAGTGTGAGACATTGTGGGATGAGTTTCCGTCTCGTGATCAATAAAAATGGCTTCTAAAGGTCACCTCTAAATGAAGTACACAAAGGATGAGACCAATAACAATGCAATAAAAAATAACTTCTGTGACCGTATGATGCAAAACGTGCATTAAGAAATCAATGCATGAGGGAATTTACCTCGTGTACTCGTAGCGAGCTAGTGTGTAGTGAGAGACTGGAGGAAAATATACGCCAAGAACTTAAGACATTAGGAGTGTGTAGGTAGGTAGGGAGTGTAGAGACAAATTAGGTTTGATGAGATGTATTTTAGTCGTAAAGCGACTACTATAAAGGTGCAAGACGTTGCCCAAGGGCCATCAACGGATTAATGTTTTAAAATATATAAACTTGACGATTGCCTATTATCACTTGTTCGTGCATCCTTGTCTACAAATAGGTTCTTACTTTTAGTGGATATCCCTCAGACTTCTCACTTCTCACCTGTTATTATAGTGATCATGAAGTTGGTTAAATACCTCGTCTTTCGAGATGATTCAGAGCTACAGAGGTTGTTGTGGATTGAGGCAATTTTGGCAAGTTTTAATGAAGTTTTGACAAGGATACACATTATTTGAATATGCATGGGATGAGTTGCTTATAATGTAGATGGGTACTCATTAAAATCCTTCTTTACACCTTTGATCTTGGAAGTGAGTAGTATAATGGGTGTTGTTATTATTTTAACAGTCTCTATCCCTCCCTCCCTCCTAATATATAACTCACTCGTCTTAACGAGTTTCAAATCAAGTTAAACACTAATTAACCCTCGACTTAACCTTAGTTGAAATTCTATTAGATTATGGGCTAAGGTTGGAGGAGTGTGTGTTTGCGCAAGTTTTGCTGGACTTGGCCTTACATGTGGTTAATGGCTAACAATAACAATGCTAGCTATATAGAGCTAGAGAGAAGAGGTAATTTAAATAGTTAGATCAACAGACACGCAAAATTTGCGTGTGTAGGCTTAGCATACTTGCCCATATGTAAATAAATGTAGCAAACAAATGTCACTCATGAATACGAACGAACTTAAGATGAAATGGAAGCTCTTCCTATTATTTAAGTCATGCAACTTTATTGAAACTCAAGGATCCATTATATATGAAATTTAAGTGTAGCCGGTCTGTGGGTAATAGGATTAGCGTATATAATGAGGATTTCCAAGGAACTTCATTTATTCCCTATGAGAAGTCATTACAAAAGTTATTGCTTTTGAATCCAATTGTGAATTTCCTCTTGGAATCCTCGTATGCAGTAAATGCTGATTATGACATGTCGGTAAATAAAGCTCTCTGCTCGTAGTTTCCGTTTCTCGTGTGTCTACCTGATCGTTACGTCAAGGCGCAAGGGAAGTTTCGAGTTGGGATTGAAGGGCAAAAGTGATTTCATTCTCCTACGTCATTCTTCCACAAGTAACAATCATCCCATGGAGAAAGCCATTTGAAGAAGTATGAGTGGTAAACTACTTGGAAAACTCAGCAGTCATTTCCTTTCCTTTATGGAGCTCGCAGTTTATAACGAATGAGTGGGCAAGAACAGAATAAATTTAAAAATGACAAGGACTATGGAGTTATAGAGAGGGCTGTTTTTGATTCTCGATTATGACATTCCAATGTAAATCATGTGTAGTTAATGTTCCGAGTGACACTTAACTTTTTCATCTCTCTCATCTGCTGCAGGTTGTCGGGAAGTTAGCACACTAGCTCAGGTAACATTTATTACGTAATTACTTTAAATGTCAAGGTCGTAGATGGTAGAGATGTACACATGTAGAATGACTCGTAAATATCAAATACCGAATAATAAGAATATAGCGTTTTTCGTTGAAAGCTATTGGAGAGATGTATTTACTTGCAGATGAATAGTCCAACAAACAATTATATGGGTATTTTCGCATTGTAATAGGCGATTCGATGGTATGAGTGACGTGATTGGATTAATGGGAAATGTTCTAAACATGGAATGCATTCAATAGCAAAGTTTGAACAAAGATAAAACTCGGCTCGTAACCTTTGTGGAAGGTTACTACTTACTACATTTGACAGCGTATGTGGGCAAATGGAAACCACCAGAAAGCAAAGTATTTACAATGCACACGGGGAATTAATCGGTGTGTGAAATGTTTTGAAGCATAATACCGAGGAATATGTCATTCTGGGGCCTAATTTGATCTCAAGATAAATAATTCCTCTCTTTCCATGCAAATAAATATGTGTATCGCTTTTAGTTTTACTTCTGGTACTTTTGGTAGTCATTAGGATTTGAGCGTGGAGAGTTTGAGACTTTGAGACTCCTGAATGTTTACCATTACACCTCTCTGTGTGTGATATTAAATGCAAACTGAACGCCTACTTCATTAAAATAAGAGCAAACTGAAGTAAAACTTGCAAACAACTTTGATAAATCAACAGAGCGGGTGTATTAACGACAAGTATTTTGAAGTGAACGGTGAATTAAGTGGAGTGGAGATTGAAGGAAAGTAAATAGAAGAAGATTTTGGAGGAGCCAAAAGGTCTATAAGGAAATAGTCGATTGGAGTAAGGCAGGAGCAGCTCAGTGGATCTGGTGTTTAAGTCTTCGTGAGAGCTAAGCACTTGGTCCTACACATATTACTTTGCATAAATAAAGTAAAGGAATAAAGGATTCGGGAGTGTGTAAAACTGTAGAAGTAATGGAAAGAAACGGAAGTTCTATAAGGTCGTTACTGCATATGGAGAATACTTTGTAGACTCTTAGAACTCTTAGAACTCTAGACTAAAGGCTGCAAGCACAGTAAATTGAGTGGGTGAGCCGAGTATTTCATTCATAATGATGAGAGAGAGAGGAGAGCGAGACCACTACGAAGTACGAAGTACGAGCGTCATCCATGTATGAGACATAAACAACTGTGAAACCCGAAATTCGGTCATCAGAGCGATAAAATAAAAATGAAAGTTAAATCCTTCTTCCCTAAATGAGTCTGACTGAGCGGTCCGTTTCCAGTTTCCACCCAAACATAAACTTGCTTTTCTGTGAACTGTGTGAACCTACCGTTATTATTTGTCTTTCGTCTTAATTTCTCGGACTTTATTACTTTGATGGAGGTGGCTGAGTTATTATTTCATAGTTGATATGAAAGTATGGAAGTATGAAAGTATAAAGTGTATGAAAAGGGTTGGTGCTGCTGGTTGTTATAAAAGTGAACACTTAGCTAGTAAACAACAGGCTTCCCTTGTGTGAGAATCGATAAATCCTAAGCGTGGATGTCCCCGTGTGGTTCTCATTCAATAGCACTAACTCTCATACTGCTTCTCTACACATTCTGCTGGTCTACTAGCCTGTAGAAGTAATAGTTATGGCCGTAGAAATGTAGTGCAAAGGGAAAAGACCGAGAAATGTTCTGGTATAATGGAATTCGGGTAGTAAGTTCTCTTTCCCCGTATGTGAGTGTATGGACAAGTCCTATAGATATTTAGACGTGGAATGAAAGAACCAAAGCAGAAAGCTCGAGAAGAAGTGTTCTTCTTCCTTTTATACACCGAAGAAGTAGGTCGTTCCTTTATTTCTACATCACAAGCTGCCACATTTCTGCTCTCTCTGCTAGTCTTTGGTTGGATGTTAGACGCGTGGTATTATGGAAATGGGTAGAATCACATAATGCATACACACACACACTGTGAAGTGTATCTCAGCAGCTTAGGAAACTCTCAGAAAAACTCTCGTGCGTTTTTGTGCTTGTAACTCGAACACGAACTACTTCAGTCATTTCTCGGTGAGTGAGTATGTAAATAGTGACGGTTGGTTGAGGTCTTCTCATCGTATTGACTTTTGTGTAGAATAAAATGGAGAGATAGGAGGACAAAATATGCTTAGCTTTCGTAAGTAATGTCTCATCATGAAGTAAAGTTGAAATGCCTATTACAGAGAAGAGAGAGAGACGAGCAAACCTCACGATGAAAGGGATACTAAAAAAGTGTCTTTCTCTTCTCGGAGGCTCTGCCACTGCTGTGATCTAAATTTAGGTCTTTTCCTTTCATGACGATGAGCTTTCCTTCAACCTCATGCGACTACTAATCTCACAGCAAATTGAGATTCTAATGATTACGTTATTGAACTTAATTATGATTGGGAGAGAAAGTGAATCCAATTTGGTAACAAGTTTCTGACTAATTGAAAGTCAGTAACATCCAATAATGATGAGTTCTATGAATAAACTACTTCGTTAAACTTTCGTGAGGCTTTGATGCTTAATTATTTGGAAGGCACAATTAATGTTTAGCTACGTAGAAGGTAGAGAAAGTAAAAGGTTATATTTATATTGGTAAATTGCATCAATCGGGTAAAAGGCAAAGTTGAAAGTTGTATCAAATAACCTTTAAAAGGGAATAAAGGATGATTTAGGTATAGTTGACAGAAGGAAAAGAAGAATAAATGTGGTTGGAGTCACGAATGAAAAATTGTGTGACCTAAACTTACATAAAAGGACGAAGGACGAAGAAAATTGGGGAGAGAAATTCTTAATAATAAAGACTTCATTACAATGGGAGAATGAGCTACAATGGGATAGGGTTTCTAGGAACGTGTGTGTATATGCTTTCTTTCCACGACCTGAAGGACTTCGGAGTGAAGGATGATAAGCCTAGTTGGTCTCATTGAAGAAGAAGAAGGTAAGAGGGAGTGAAGATAGGATCTACTTGATTGCACACAAGAAACTTGTGCTATCCTTCCATCCTTCGTGAGACTTTTGCAATAGTGAAAGTCTAGTCCAACACGAATAGTACAATAAGACCAAAAGACTACTTACTACACTACTTCTACAACACGAAAACATGTAGAAGTGGAGCGAAAGGGAAGCGAGTTTTTGAAAGGATCTTCTTCTTATAGTTAATGACAGATCTAGTTGGAGATAGCGAGAGGAAAAGTTCATTGAGGTTTTAAAATCTGAGGAAGTCAGAAAGGAAAGCTGATAAGTAAGCAGGATTTTGTGAAAAAGTAGAGCATTCTCGCGTGTGTAGAACTTTTGCACGGAAGGAAACATCCATTGAGGAGAGAGAAGGACTAAGAGAGATGGAGGAATTCCAAGTGAAGAGATACGCTTTTAGAAGACAAAAAGCCTCGTTCCACACTTAAACAGGGGAAGATCGATATCTATTCTCTTATAGAAGTTAAATCATTCAAAATTGTACATTTAAGGTCGTTTAAGATTAAAAATGTCTGCATACCAAGCTCTCGTGAGAAGATGGGATGCTTTAGAAAGGAGAAAGTGCTCTTATTCGGTGCTCTGAATTCCGAGCAAGGAGAAAAGAGAGGTGAAATGAAAGGAGATTGTGTGTAGGAAAGGACCAGGAGAGAGGACTTTCACCACTAAAAGCTAAACCACCACTGTCACTGCCACCCACTCAAGGAGGAATGTGGAATTGTGCAGAAGAGGTATTGGGCGATGGATAGGATCCTTATCAACTTTCAAAGCCTCAATAAAGTACTCATATATTCCCTTCTTTTCAAATGGTCTCTCTTCACGGAGAAACCACTCGAAAAATCGAGATGGAACTCTCAATCGTGAGATTTGAAGTTTCAAAGGACGAATTCTTTACATCACGAAAATGCCAACATCACACGTTATGAATTGTTATGCATAAGAAGACGTGCCTTTGGGTTTCTATTCAGAGATCAGAGATTCAGCGATTCAGCAAATCTCCTTCATGCTTTTGAGCTTTCTATACGTAACTGGGCGAAAATTTGCTTTCAGCTGGATGTAAAAGTAATAGATTTAAATATATATATAAACTTGGTTGACCGACCACGGATTAAAAAAATTATAATGACAAATGCACGATGGCATGTGTACACCCAATGGTGGTTGGAAATGCAGAATTAATCTAGTTGTCTTGTTGTCCAACGTCCCTGGAGATGCGGTTGGTGGAAGGATGAAAGATTTATTTTACCAGTCAAGCATGCTGAACCTCGACTTAAGATTCACTGTGATGCAGCCTATGCAACACTACGCGTAAATACACATAAGTATTTTATCTTTGCGAAGGAGTACAGTCAGACTGTAACGTTTCATATATACACGGATGGCTGTTGTTACAAATAATGTAAACTTAGGAGAAAGAGAACGGCATTTGGTTAAAAGCTAGTTAAAGAACACAAGGCAAATTTCGTCGTATTTCTGCAAATGCAAGAGATGAGAGTTTAGTTTAATCTTGGGATTTTTGCAAAAAAGAGTTGTGTACGTCAGTTATTGGATGGAGCTTTTGGTTGGTAGTTGGTTGTGTACGTGAATAGGGAGATGCTGATGTGATGAGGAATGTGTGTCAAGCTAATAATATGTCAATGACAAATCTCCATTTAAAATTTACGGAAGGAAGAGACCAGAGAGACGTCTTTCTGTCCAAGTCTTACATAATATAGGAGCAAGGAGAGTTTGTTTTTCATCCTACTGCCTCACTGGCTCTGACATCTGTAACCATTATGAGATATGATGTACACGTATAGTATAGTGTAGCGTACATTCATCAAATGTGAAATCTGAATGTGCAGCGCAATTGTCATCGTGAGCCAAACGAGATATATTTTCATCCTTTCGCCTTTTTGGCTACAAGGAAAAACAACCATTACTTATAGTCTCTCCGGAATTTAAAAATGTTCTTGAAAACCTTTTGTGCTTTGTGCATGAATGTATGTGCAATGAAAAAAAAAGTATATCAACAATCAGTTTGCAGTTCGTGTTCCATTCAGCACGAGGCTTGTGTGTGTGAGTTTTTCCACGTAATTGTTTTTCAGTAGAATTAATATAAAGGCTAAAGGAAGATTAAATTAAAAAACAGTGACACACAATGCAGACTAACTCTGTAATACTCTGTACCAGGGAAATGTTGTCACACAAACACACAACACAGTCACTGATTAAATCTTATTTGGTGTTTTGCGCAAACTTTGTTTGGAATTTGGGTAGAGGAAAAAGAGTGTGTAGGAAAATTTCAACACACACTTTGTTGAATTTTAAGCTTGAGTAATTTTTTATGGGTAAAGTGGCATTTCACATTTTGAAATAAATGAAATGTTAGTTCCTACAGTAGTTTTAATGTATGTTTCATTTGTTTGGAGTGGATTATGTAGTTACCATTCATGAGTCAACTTTATGAGGATATGGGAGCTAATGGAGTTTGGTTGTGTTGTATAGATTCATTCTATTTATTTATAGTTAAGCCCTATTTTTGACTTTTTATCCATTTGCCAAAATTCCTGAATCCTCCTCTTCCCTTTTAACTTAACAAAATCTTTTAGTAACTTCCCTGATACGCACATGCAGGCGTCTCTTCAAGATGCACTTTTCTTTTTAGCATTCTACAAATACAACGGATACAAATGCCAAAAACACACAACTTGCTGCCAAGCGTTTATATACACTTTACACATCCGCAAGCTTATAAAAAATGTTATATATGGTGTATGTGTAGTTTATATTTTTTAAGTAAGAAAGCGTGGTCGGTAACGATCCAGTTCTAACTCGACAACGTCAACAAATTGCAAAAATTTAGTGCAGGAATCTTTCCATTCTACAATCTACACTCTACACACGATGGCTGCCTTTCTTCAGTCATGCTGGTTGAGTAAACTAACACCGATGAAGCATTTATAACATTACAACACGATTTCTTCGTGAGATTCTGATAGCTTTTTCACAGCCAGAATCCTACGTGTCCTCTATGTATTAATGTGAATTAAGATCCCATCTGTTTCATCCATTGCTTATGAGCATCGCAGACACGTGGAGTCATTTATGAAGTAGAAATAGCCCGTCTCTCGTGTGTGTTTTATTGATGACTATATATTATTTTGATGATTACTTACGTAAGTACACTAATATTAAATGGCGATAAATAGAATGTGTGGTAGGGTACTGATATAACAAGCGAAGGCGAACACTATCAACTGTATGCGGCCGAAGTTTAAATGAGTCTGCAAAAAAGGAATCAATAAGGAAAATATATGCTAAGCTATGTGTAGCATCATTAAAGTATCGATTATTCTTGGAAATCAATGAGCAATAAAAATAAAAGTTTGTCAGGACGTTTGCCATAAGCTTTCCTGTTCTCCTGAACTTAACCTTAAAGCTTGGTTTGTTATTTCCTTCAAGATCTAAGCATTCTTATTTAACTATTTGATTTGTATTTGATTGCAAAGCGATCCAGTAGGAATTAAGTAATGTAATTTACTTACTCTATTGTTAACGATGCTAGACAAGAATAATTGAAATTCTAACACAGGTCCTTAGGTTATGCCTTAGGTTTACGAGAAGGTGTGAGACTCAACTGAATAAAGTTTCGTATGGTTTGGAAATATAAAATATAATAGAAGCATGCACGGCATGTGAGCGTCTAAATCTCTGTTAGTTTTGATTACGTTCAGTTTCCAGGAATCCCTAATGTCAGATACGAAGCTAGTTAAGATAGTAAGTAAGTTAAAACCTTACTGACTGTAGAATCAATACCTCAATAGCTTTTTGAACTCTTCTTAACTCATTGCCTACTTCAGTGTTTCTGCCACTGAGTGCGAGAAGAGGTGTATTCATTATTCAGTGTTAGTTAGGCGATTTACAGCCAGGCGGGTAGGAGTTGAGGCTCCCAACGTGTAAACCAAATTAATACAATCACACCTTTCAGAATGGACTCGGCCGGACATCCAAGGCAAAAAGCATGTTATGTAGCACTATGCAATATGCATGATCGACTCATCTTTTATTATTGCCATTTCTACCTGCTTGCTACCAAATTCACACAGTTTGTGTTTTAACCAGCTTCTCACTGCTGCATGCTGGACATTCACGTATGTTCAACATTTCAGCAACCATATGGAACCCGAAATGCCTCACTGCCTCGCTGACTCCAACCTTTTTTTCAGTTCAAAGGTTTTTACTAGCACAAAATGCAATGCATTTCCAATTGACGTAAAGAAGATGTTATGCTTCCATCATTCATCTCTCAGATTGACAGAACAGTACAGTGTGTGCATGTGTGTGTAGTTTTATCTTGAAAACAAGTGAGGCGATGATTAATATGCTACAATTTGCATCAGGCGATTGTACCGAGAGAGATGAGATTAACTTATATAAATTGTAAAAATAAAATTCATTTTGCGAATGATAGCCACGTTCAACAAACAGAGATGTTGTAAAGCAAGGAGAGTTTGAATCGCATGGACGGGACTGATTTATGAGCTGATGAGGACTTTCGCAAAAGTTGAAAGTAGAATTATCATCACATGCATGGAACATGCATGACACTTTAGATCACGCAAGCAAAAGCCACAGAATATAATAACTTGCAAGCCTCTCTTAAAACTACGCTTCGTCAGCTTGTCGTCTGACCACAGGGTATTATTTGCCATTAAAATTACTACTTTGATACATTCAAACTAACACCTTATCTTTCTGACCTAGCAATCTGTGTGTGTATAGATAGATGTGCGCAGATGCTTTTACTACTTGACTGGCAAATTATGTAGTGGAGAAGAGATGTTATCAAATCTGTATTCAATTTTATCAATTTTTGACGTTCGATAATAATATTGCGACGCTAAGTAAGCTTATCTTAAGTTAACCGTACTTGTCGTGGATAGTGAATTAGTTTGGGGGATTTTACTAAATTGCGCATCCGAATTGTAAAGGAATCGTAAGAACGAGCAATGGAAAATTTAACTGGCTGGAGTAATGTAAAGCACAAGGGATTAGTTTTGTGTCTTTTAATGAAGAAAATAATGCCTACCGATCAGACACAAAATTAGAGGAAAATTGTAATGAATAAGTTAAATGAAAAGTTGTGTGACGTAGCGAAAGATCGGGGGACAGAGTTTCAGGGTTTGCACGCAGTGTAAAGTGAAGTGTATAACTGGAATCGGGAATTTGAAATTCAGCATTATAGATTCCGAGAGAGATCTATACTATTAGCTTTGAGGAGATCCTTTTATTCAATTAAATTGAATCGTATTGCCTTTTGACATGAAATGGAACGTCTGAAGCAGAATTAGGAAGGAGATGGGAAATCGTAGGTAGAATAAAAGATGAGTTGGTGGCTGGTGGAGAGATCGAAATAAGTAATAGAATTAGATTTCTCTAGGATATTTCTAGCAACCAAAGTTCAGCGAAGCTTGACAGGTCCAGAGAAGATAAGAAAAGACTTTTTGCGATCACTCATCAAAACCCCACCCAATGTTGAACCTGAAATTTCCTCGCTATCTTTCCTTCATTCTACTCGAACTCTGACTTTTATGGTGGTGGATGGGCTGGACAATAAATTGGGTGATACTTCAAGTCAAGTTCTGTTCGGTTTACATTTACATTCAACATTTGGCACTTGACTTGGGTCATTTTTATCGTATTGACAGAAAATTACTAATTCAAGATGGGTCGGATGAAGTGAGTGATGCGCTACTTGCTATAAATATGCTGCAGCAGGTATCATTAATAACCTATAAACACTGCCTTGACATGAGTTTTGCGTTTATACGGATTCTATTAAACTCCCTCTCTGTTGCAATAGTCATGCATGACGCTCGAAACCTCATTACTTTACTACTTGTCGTGTGTTGCTCGCATATATTCTTTTTGAATTTCTGGTTCATTCAGTCAAAATCCAATAAACTAGGTCGTATCATAAATGTTTTGCAGGCCAGAACGATTATTGGAAAATGCTGGCTATGTTGCGCTAAATAGAGTTTATTTTACGATCTGAATTTGATTCCCGAATTGGTCTTAAAGAATGCTCCGCATTATTTATTTTTGATTTGACAGTTTAAATTTTTACTGCTTTGCGGTACATTAGTATTATTTAAAAATTAGTACATTCGGTTTCGGTTTAGAATTAACGGGCATAGTCTTCTTGTAACTGTGAAAGTAGGAGAGGCTTGAAATGATGAAACTGCAATAAGAATGGAATTATTGGCAAGAATAACAATTAGGGAACTGTGCCACGAATCAATTATTAAGTTCTTGTGGGATTGTGGTTGCATGTGGCTCGCTAAATTGACTTTTACTGCACACATTACACATTTAGTGATTTAGTTAGTTTTGTTTTTAGCGTTTTCGGTTTCAGGTTCCATGATAAACGATAAAGTTCCTTTGCAGAAGAACATTTAATTGTTACTCATCAATTGCTCCTGGCTTCAACTTATATTTCATCTCTCGTGTTTCATGTAATTTAAAACGGAGTAAGTTTTATACGGACAAATCTAGGTTCGGATATTAGGGCTAAAAGTCTATAAAGATAGAACGTTTATGGTTGAGCTGCAACCTTAATTTCCATTCGCTCAATTTCCTCCATAACTGTAGTACACCATGTATAGTCACGACTCGCTATAATTGAATGACCAAATTAACCTAGTGCATTGCAATTAAACTACATCCTAATTGTAAGCCACCACATCGCATTAACTTGGAACACGGTTTGCCTTCCTTCCTTAATAGCTGAGGCAATTAAACATAATGCATTGTTGTTAGGAAAGACAACCAATGCTGAGAATTAGACTTCTGTAAGACGATTTTGAGTGTAAGAATTTTAAGGTGTGTGTTGTCAAATTACTCGGATGCTTAAGTGTATAATGGCTGTTTCAATTTCGGCTGGTTACTTCTCAAGCAATATATTACAAATATATTTTCAGCCTTGTCATAGTTTTAATAATACTTTTCATTTCTCGTTACGCAGGAGTGAACAGAAAATTACTTCAAGCTTAACAAAAGCGTTGAAGCTACTGAACAATTTGGATTTTCACTCGAGCTCAGTGTTTACGTAATACGTAATACAGGTACAAAACATTTTTTTACTTTCGTGCCACTGCCCATTACACTTCAGACTTTGTTCTAGCCAGGAGTTTTTTCTCTTCAAGTTGCTATTGAAATTTCCTTATGCTAATTAGTACTGCGTTATCCATGAATCTAGTATCAGCTCTTAGTTCTCGAAATAATCAACCTTTCATGCAATAAGGAACCTCTGGTTGCGCATGAATAGACTAAAGAAAAAACACACAACAGAGTCGATGATAAAAGTGTTGACAATGAGGTTCAATTAGAGTAATTAGTGAAAGACCCTGACATTATGCTCACTTGTTTACACTGCACAAGTAAGGAGGATTCACTCAAAGTTTCATCTGCAGAGGTTAAAAATAGTTAAGTGTATGTATATCTGATGGAGCTGGGTGTGTGTGTGTGTGATCGACTGACGTCGCGTTATCTTGGGAAGAAGTAGACTCTCCTGGAATAAATTTAAAACTTCTTGTGCCTGTCATTACGAAAGAATGGGGGTGGCTGGTGTTGGTAGAACGAGCAAAGAGGTGACATTTCTTATAGTTGGTATATTCAAGTAAAACCCAGTATATTTAGTTGAATTTAAACGAGAGATATAACTACTGTTTGTGCATGGATATAAAGTGTGATCGTATTACATGGAATGAATGGCCAGGCTTACGTGAGAGAGAGACAAGGTAGAATTGCATAATAACAAAGGTAATAAAGGAAATTAGCATGGGAGATTTCCTCCTGGTGAAGAATCTAT
>JAQGAC010000479.1:0-23991 GCA_034696585.1 Isotomurus maculatus
TTAACACTAAAAAATCTAAACGAGCGAAGTATCATGTTAAGAGTTAAAACAAAACTCACTATCGACTAAGTCAAAGCAGACGAAGGAATTATCAGTTCCAACTTTCAACCTTTAATGAATAATTAAGTTGAAATTACACAACATTATACTGTTTGTAACTTATGTTCGGTATGTAAATTATAAGCTCGGCCACTCGGGTAATTAAATGCGCCGTATATATAATAATATACAGTAAACAGTAATGAATAAGAGAAAATCAATATGTTTATTTTACAGTTTGTTATACCTTTCGAAAACTGCAGGTATAGTTTCGCTTTGGTTGTTCTCAATTCAACATTCTGGCTCAAAACAGAAGCTAAATGCATAGTTTGAATCGATATTTCATGCCATGTCAATCGGTGGTCGGTCAGTAGTCAAATTTTTAAATGTGTGTATTCCGAAAATAGTAGAGTTGCAATAGGTTCTTTCAGTTGTCTATTAATTTAGAGCTATGAATGAATAGTCCACCATAATATCCACAAGCAGGGCAGTTAAACAGTAAAGTATTCATTCATATTCGCTTTCATTCAGAGACTGCGAATAAATCCTGTGTAATCATATAAACCTAACCTGAGTCTATATATTATTCATCGACTCCCGACAACATAAAAAGAAAATTCGGTGAGCAATCAATTTTTTATGAATAATTAAGCCACTTGTCTTTCATTCTCAAAGTAAAATTCAAGGTTGTTTTAGCACAAATTACTTACACTTATCCATTCATATTCGTTGGAAAGGAGAAGCAAGTCGGCAGGTAGGCAGGCAGAGCCGTTTCCTGTCTGATGAATGACCTTTTAAGTATATTATTTTCCTCTCATACGTATTTGTGTATACTTTATCAACACATCTACTCATGCATGATTGTCTCAAGTAGTTTCACGTTTGCCAAGGACATACAGACATTTTGTAACTTATAATGATCGGTGAAATGCAGTGCTCCAACTGAGAGAGTGAGAGGTGTCGAAAATGTGATGGTGACATATCGACTAGGCGTGAGAAACTGGAGAGCCAGAGTTGCGCTATAGTTCTTATAAATATTGATGCCAACTGAATTTTTAACACAAATGGTCGTATGTGAGCAGAGGACAGAAAGTGTTTCAAAATCGCCAGGTTGGGAGCTTATCATTCATGAAGTTTTGCAGAAATTCATTCCACATGCTCCTGATGCGAAGCATTAAGGTTTACTTACATATCGGCGTACCAACTGAGGAGTGACCATAGTCAATTTCTAAAACATAGTCGTATTGAAGGCATCACAACAGCTTAATTCATGTATAAAAGGTTTGTGTACACAACGGTATTCTCTTGACATAGTGGGAAACGTGACGGAGAAAGTTAACGGTGAGTATTACACAGCACGACACGAACAAGAAACATTTCAGTATGCCATATAAGAAAGTCTTTTCATAGGATATCCTCCTATTGCAAGTCACCACGCTGGTGCCAGTAAACAATTCAATCCTTTACTATTTAGTAGCAGAGAAGTAGACACGACTCACTCATAGCCAAGGTGGTACAACAACTCGATTGTGTGGCCATTTTTGTGCGAGGAATCGATCTTCTTAGAAACATGCAAAGTCTGTCCAATTAAAGGGAAAGTTACAATGAAGGTGAAGGTTAAATTCCTCTTTCTATTGAATTACCTGAAGTCTGTAAATATGTGTGTGTATACGTATCATAAGCTGCACTACTGAAAACACCCAACCTTATTCGCGTATCTCTCACATGCATCAAGAATTTTCCCAAAGGAAAGGAAATTATTTGCCCAGATAGAAGCCAGGAGAGAAAGAGAGAAATTCACCTTGACTTGACTTTTACTTGTTCGGGTTGACTTTCCAGTGCTCGAATGATGCAAAGAAGTTGTAACAAGAGTAAGAGACGTTCCCTGATGTGATGATAGAAATTTTAGTATCAAAGGACTAAGTATTTAGTGCATACTATATAATGCTTTATTCGTATGATAAAATAGAAACTTAATTGAGCGCTTGACATTCTTCATTTTATCTGCTAGACTGCTAGCAGCTAAGAGTTGTTATTCATTAAAATTAAGTGAATAAAATATTCGAAATAATACACGAATACCTGAGCAAAGTATACCCTTCAAGAAAGGCATATAGATTAATATTAATCGCGTTTATATTACTCTGCACGGTAGTACAAGTAATACGTGTAAGTATTACTCGAAGCTTGATTCTTCAAGAGCTTTTCTTGGAAGCAACCTCTTTCACTACTTAACTATAGTTGCAGGGGTATTATATAAAGTATTAATTAAAATGGTCTTGCATAAGGTATTCACTGAAACAAATAACAAGTAATCTTGTAATTACACAGATCACTTGAAACAACTTAATAAATTTTAATTACCTTATCAAATCATCTGCCGGAATTCCCGAAGGACGGCCGGCCAATGAACGTAAGGGAAACATTGATAAGACGATGTAACCGGAAGTATTCCAACGATGATACAGTGAGCATCGAGGTATAAGTGAATGGTATATGTAATGCTACAGTCCTGTTTTTGCTGAAGGCTCCCAGCAACATAAGGATCACCTTTGCTCAAAACTCTGCTCTTGAAAACCCTCCAGAGAAAATGTTGCAGAAGAGAGTTGAGCAAAAATAGAAGTCCCACATAAAGTGTATATTTGGCCTGGTTTTTTTACTGTCTATTCTTACTATACTTTGGTAGAAATCTTAGATGTCTTCAGTATATTAAAGGCAGGGTCTTTAGTTACAAATAAGATGACGTAGGCCTCACATATCTTACGAAATATTCTAGCATAAATTATGAAGGGACGTAACTCAATACTTTCTGCTTTATATAGTATTTATTGCCATGATATTTTTACATGCATGTATACTTCGACTGATTTACCAAAATAATTATTATATCGACACAAACGCTCACGTTTCTTGTTAAAAGAACCATTAATATTAATCTATTTGGTAAAGGACTTCAGATAATAGTATACTAAGGCACTCATTTGAACATAAACATAATGTGTACCCTTTGCACAGTGGTATTTTCATGGGTACGTGTGCACTGTCCGTAAGATTAAGGTAGGACTTAACTGGATGTGCTATTACACGAAGCATGAAGTATGAACATGGACGGAGTATATTTATGTATGAGGCCTAGCCTAATCTTATTCGTAGATTTTGCGCTCCTTTCGCGAATTCGGAGAAATTCGGAGTCTCATTGCTTGATTGTAAACAACTGCTTTTCACCATCTTATAAACACGAACAAAATTTACGTTAGATATCAACGAGGCAGAAAGGAAATTAGAACAACGATGAACAAGAAGAAACCAAGTCAAAATATCTTTGAACTAATTGAATCGGAATGCCTATTATAAACAGACTTTTTGTTGACATGTTTCAAAGGTGAGTGAAATTCAAAACAACAGTAAAGTTCCATGTACTTGTATTATCTGTGGGGCTGCGTGTGAAGCATTAAAACAACCTGCAAATCGCAGTGTATTGGCTTTTTTATTGATGTCACCGGATGTACAAAGCTATCAAATGCCTTAAAATAGACTGCTGTTTCTGTTAGTTCGAACTTTTCTTGTCAATCCTCTGTATCTGTTTCTTCGCTCACCATAAATAGGTTCTGGACCTTAAAGCTTATTTTTGTTTCTTGACTGGGATATTCTTAGCTTGTTCCTTTAACTTTTCTCCCACAACATTTCTTGTAAATGAATGGTGTAAGTAATTCCGCAAACAAGTTCGCTGGTAGCCAGACTGACTTAGTTAGTTGTGCTATTGTCATTCATGAAAAGAGGATTCCTGACAATTCTCAAGCCAACTATTCAGTCGAGAGGTTTGCATTTACATAGGTATACATATATTTATATATTTTTGTATTCTGAGAAAAGCTGATTCATAATGTATGAATGAAGCAAAATGCTGACACCTGAAATCTCTTGAGGAAGTTCAATCAAGTCAAAAGCATGGTAAATCATTGGCCTCTACACTTCTGCTGCATCATCAGATTCTTCATAACTTCCTAACGGAAATCTGGTCTGCATCAGAAATAGATTGGATTTTTCTATTTCTGGATTGATGTTCATCCCATGCTTGTAATTTCTTTGCATTTGTACTCCTACTTATCTTATATTTAGAATCCGTCATCCTGCCAACACAGAACTCTTCAATGTTAGGCAAAAAACATGTAACGTCTAATATCTGTTCACCGTATTCTCTGTATTTGTTTTCCTTAAAGTTTTTAATGTTAACAATATCTATTTTGGTAGAATATAAAAGTACCTTCTTACCTTTATAAATGCATCGTAAGCTTACCGAGTTCGTTTCACAAATCGGTTGCTCTACCAGTTGTGAAACAGATGAGAGATGGGAATGCAAGCTAGTCATTTACCCTTTTGATTCTGCGTCTTTCTTCTACTTAATTCGTTTCCGGTATGTAGCATATAAACTTTTAGGCTACATATTTTCACAATCAATAGTTATTCTGCGAATCAGCTTGATAAAAATATACACATTGACATTTACACACGACCTGTTACGAGTCAAATTTCTTTATTAAAAACAGTAGGAACATACAGTGAGTAGATATGCGAACGCTATTAGGTAATTATGATAGAGAGGAGTTGAGGCGAGAGAGCATAACGTGTACATAGTGATGATATTCTATGCTATTTTGGAGATGACTGCTCCCTAAGCAGCAAACACACGATACTTTGTTGAGTTGAAAAGATTATCTGAATCTGAAAGCCCCTAATTCGTGGATGTAGCCAACTTGATTCATTCATGCTAACAGACCTAATGCTCTTCGTTTGCATAACACACTGAGAATCATTACTTATTTGAATTGAATACATAATACCAGAGCCGTAGAGTGCCAGAGTCACAAAAACTTAAATATAAAGGATGTTAAGACTACGACACTTCAATGAGACTGCCCTAATGGTTTACGATAGTGACGTAAATTACTTTTAACCAAACAACATGGATGGTTTGCATTTCTATCTTCTCGTCCTCACTTTCAAAAGCACACTAAGTTGGGTCTACACCAGACAATAATACGTCTAATATTTCTAATCCTTAACTTGCGCTTATACAGTTGTTGTTGAATATTGAAATGTTACAACCTTCCAGTACTTAACTACATGTGTGCATGAACTTACTTCTCTACCACCAAACAAAGTGCTCTCGATAAAAATCTTTTCAAATCGATAAACATAGACAGTAAAAGTAAGTAGGTAAAATGTTTGTTTATCGATTCTTCGCGTAGGCGAACTTTACAATTCAATTAGCTCTAATTAAGGGAAAAAATAACTTGCTGAAAAGGATTTTGTTACGTTCAGTTATTAATGTTAGGTTTACTTCTTAATTAGCAACTCAAGACTGCAACTGAATTTCGTTTTCGGTTACCATCAAAATTAATGTCGAAGTTACGTATGGTCTTCAAAGTGTTCTAAACTGAGTCTTTTTAATTTGAAGTGGTTATAAAGTTAATAGTTTATTTTGAGTGACTGATAGTGTGAGGCTAATTATTGATTGGATCGCTAAGACTTATTACGCCACAATAATAAGGCTTTCTCTCATTTGTCCTGTAGCTTAATGACATGTGTTGTATAGTGCAGTCATAAGCAACATACATTAAGGTGCTGATCGCTCCAGTATGCATGAGTTGTTCTGTGTGTTGAGTATCGTGTTGAGTACCAGAGAAATCCAGTCTCACACTTATCTGTACAGACACATGAGAGTTACACACTAAACGCAGCTGAATTGGACCACATAAATCAACAGTAAAAAATGACACACTGATCTGTTTGTTAATAATTGTGAATATTATTTTATTCCGATCGTGTGTACATCAATCCAAAACAGTGCTCAGTGTGAATTCGAGTGCGAAAGGATTAATTATTTGTTTAAACCGAACCGAGATTACTGGGTTTTGAAGCATGGATGTTAGGGAATATAAAATAACTTGTGCAATATAAACAATATTGAATCAATGATAATAATTCTTGGAGCTACGAGCCACACGAATGTGTGTTTTACCTCAGTTGAACCAGTTTTGTGGATATACACACAAAAGTTTACGAGTTACATTTGTGGAAGACATTTCCACGTATTTCTTACTGAAAAGCAAGATTCTGGATTATCTGAAAGAAAATTATTTCTGATCGAGCAATGCTACTTACTCAGAAACGTGAATTGAAACTGAACTTGTATGGTACACACAAAGACATGAGTGTGCCTTGATTGCAAGCCATTAATTAAACAAAGCTACCGACTAATGTGAATCTAATTTGAACAGTGCAACGCTGAATAGACAAACGAGAGTTGGATTGTACTAATTTAGATCAGGACTATTTTAAACTCATGGCTAAACGGGAGTCTGTTGGGAACTACTTCACGCATAAAGTACGATTCTAAATATACCACACTCGAGTGTCGAACGGTTATGTGAGTGAATGTGCATGAAGACAAATTGGTAGTTGCATTTGAGACTTTGAGACACGAAGATTTACACATCTCAGGTCAGTGAGAGGTTACCGATTCATACGTCAGACGGAATTCAATTGTATTCATAGACAGAAATCTAACAGAAAAACACGTACACGCAGATTATGCCGAAGGAAGGCGAAAATGAAAGTTTCATAGTGGTGAAAGCAAGTGAAAATTCTGAGGAGGAACAATTCAGTGTTTATTCCAAGTTTAAGGAAGTTTAATTATTATTTCAATTCGTGGTGTGAAACGCGATGGGGAAATCTTCTTTAATTGTGAATAGTTTCCTAATTCCTCAATATTTCTTCGATTTGTGCAGTGTTTCTTAAACATTACGAAAGTGATGAAATTGTGTTGAGATCATACAGAAACGCTAGTGCTGTATGAATGCAATACTCATAACATATATATGTGGAAGAAAGACACAACTAATATAAAAATATCCGAATGGGTATCGAAAGAGATATCAGTATGTTGAGGCAAATGCCGGAAAATATCCTGAATTGTGGTTTGGGTATGTAGTGCATTTTTTATTTACCCCTGATTGTCAGTATCATCATGTGGGAGCAATTATTGGTTGCTCATTAACACGATGTCTGTATTTTTGTTTATCAACCGAGTTCTTCGCAAGGAAGTTCAATTTTTTAGGGACACAGATTCTGCCACACAATCTTGTTGAAATAATACTGTGCACTGCTTTTAGACATGCAAACCAGTCACTAAATCATCATTCATATAGTTCATATTGACGCTTATCGCTCAAGCAGCAAACTCCTTAGTTCTCTATATAGTCTCTTGACACTCAAAGATCAGTACTAGCTGGTACAAACAAGGATTAAAAAGTACAAAATACATCCAAGGAAGCAACTTGAGCAGTTGAAGTAATATCAACAACATAATATCTTTGACGTAGATGTTTCCTTCATCAAACTATCATTATCGATACTCGCATGACTCAAAGTAAAAGTAGAAATCCTGAACCATCTTTGAGTGTCCTCTCTTTACACTCGGGTACAGTGAACACTTCTTAAGATAAGTACTTTTCAGTACAACTCAACAAACTTCAGATTAGTTGCGTTTAATTTTGTTTCTGACCGTTCTTTCGTTGGGTAGACAATCATGTGGTGAAATTTTCCACTTGGAATTAAAGAAAAATGCTATTAACAGACATTGCACAAAATACAATAATATGCTAAGTGGTACATAATAAGGATGTCAAGCAGGTAAAATCACTGAAATGTAGTTTGGCTCATTTCATTTGTGTTTAAGTTCTGTAGGCAGTGACAGTACTACGTTTATCTTATCAGAATCACAAATAAGTAGAATTATTTGCCCCAACTCTTGAAATAACCAAAATAGTTCTCAATTAGCAATGAGATAAGAAAATTCACTTGTAGAACCTGTGCTGGAAAATTACAAAGATAAACGAGCGAACTTTATGGTGCAGTTCAAACGCGATGTTGTTAAGCTCCGGTAAAATCCAGCTACGGGTGTGCATTTGCATTAATCCATTCAATTGACACATTGTTCATACGTAATAGTCCATTGCTAAGCCTTGTTCAACTGCTGTGTTATTCAGGAGTCGTCGTATTGCTATATTTTAATCATGTAAAACATCCATGTGCTATGAAACATGTATTTGTGTAACGCATCGTCGTCACCCTCCCCTTGCAAGTTTTATCAGTGTGTTTTTATAAACCGATAAAAGCGATGGGAACTGCATGTTGGAATCCTCTCTTAGCTCAGGTTGATTTATTCTGGAGAAGAATTTAAAATAACGCTTTTAATTTGGGGGTTTAATTTAGTTGGTTTACTATTGCCTGTTGTTGATTTTACGCGATAGAACGAGACCTACATTCAAACATTCCAATTGTTGGAGTTTGACCTGTCAACAAACCATGCCCAATCCCATTGAGCACCCAAAAGTTAAGTACGGCTAAGTCTTCAATCTCAACAAGAATTCAGATGAGGCTTTAGGAAGATTTATCTGTGAAACTGTTCGTAATCTCTGAAATATGATGGGACATGCAGTGCAGTAATAAATACGATGGAAGACTGCCAGTAACCTCCACTTATCTCAACAGAACCTTGTCGAATTCGACTGGTTTGGCACGATCGTTCTCTCGTTTTGAGTCACACATGACGCTGCTTTAGCACGCTGAATGTGCGAGTTACAGATTTTGTAGTGCTTTCATGGTCATTGATACACTTATTTCCTCACAGATTATTATGTAGGATAAAATCTCTTTGCAGTAAATTTTCACTTAACAATTTTTCGAAGGATGAAGCAAAACGTGTTTAATCTGAGGTAATAATATGATCTGTCGGTTCGGGCGTCTTAGAACCCTTAGAAGTCTGGCGAACTAGATGATATTGTTGGTGACGGCAGTGCGGCATTAATATGTCCCTGATGACAGTACACGATAAACATGATCTCATTGGATTTCCCGTAACATTTGAGCTCTGAGCCAAATTTCATAGACTGTTGAGCTTTCTTGTTTTAAATTCATGGCAGTCTTTATTGGCACGTTCAGTTTCGAAAAAGTCTAAACGTGGTCAGTTAAGGTACGCTGTGTTGAAATAGATCAGTCTGCTGGTGTTTACTGGTTATTGTGTGGTTTTCGAGTTTTTTGAACATTTAAATTGACTCCTTGCAAGTAAAATTAGGTCCGAGCTTTACTAGTTTTGCGCAAGAGAAAGTAAGAAACTCAAAAAACATTTAAATTGAGTTTAAAAAATAAATTGTAATTGTAACTGTCAACTGTTACCTCATGCGTCCTTTATTTCAACTTTACTCGAAACTCCTGTGCATTTATTTCCTTGAAAAATTGTTATATTTTAAGAGGTTATTGAAACTCACATGAAGCATAGTCCAGAAGTGTGTTAAGAAAAGAAAGTATTTTTAAAAGCTTCGTATTTTAGCTAGCAAGTAAGTATAATACGCTATTGTTGCTCTATATGAGATTACCATTTTCCTCCAAACAGCAAGGACAAAAAACTGAGAGTGTATCTGAAAATATCAGTTACAAAATCCAAATCTATATTTGGACCTGCTTGGTTGACGCAATCACGTTGACAAACAGTTTTTCAGAACCTGTGATACTGCGAGATCCAGGTATGTCTGTACGTATGCTGCTCATTAAATAATTCCATGTAAGATAAAAATATAGATTGCAAATAGGTTTACTCTAATCGCAGTTTAATTGAGCTTCTATCAAATAAACCATTGTACAGCATATAGTACATTCGGTATTTTAACATCATATCAACCAGGATGCTCCACGAGAATTTTCAAGTAGGGAAACGTGAGCTGAGAGTTGAGACAGGGTGAGACTGATGCTGGCGTATATAATTGTTTACGCAGTTTACTACTCGTAAAAGCGCTTCGGGTCTTATCGATTATTTATTTGCTTTAATTATTGTTACACACACATGGATGAAGCTCTCTATTATATTATCTCCGAGATTGATCACCTGACGCAAGAGATGAACCTATTCGCACGACCCTACACTTTTTATTCTCATATCTCTGGTATTAATAACAAACTACAAAGCACAGTTCACCTGTATTTTTGCTCTTATAATAGGGACGTGTTGAATAAATAGGAATATTTTTCCTACAAATAGTTATAGTTATATGCGAAGAGTAAGCAAGATTATTTGGGACTTTGAGTTTCAATACTCTTACGCTTACAAGATTAAAAGGAGTGTCCGTGATCAGTGATCGCGTCTACAGCTGGAATGTTTTACCTTTGAACAAGGGCTTTACTAGAAATACAATAATTTATTGTATTCACTAGCTTTTTAAGTAGAAACTTGAGAAGCATGGTTTTCATACGAACACACATGCATAATTCCATGAAGTGCAGAGGTATTTCTTAAAAGAAAAGTGTTGGAAAAATATGAATTCCCAGCTAACTTTGCTCGAAAACTTGTAAAAATTCGCAGAGATTCGAGGGGAGACAGATCCAGGCAATCCTGTACTTCTTAGGAGAGTCAATGCTACCGAACATAGTGGAGGTCCTCCTACAAACGGAGTGATTACTGACTTTCACATGATGGATCCTTTGCTACAAGACCATGCGTTTCAGCAGCAGATTTTACAGGTACCCATGTTTACAACATAACCACTAAGCTTTTGTACATATTCAAATCTAAAGCTGAAAGTATTCTTTATTCCATTAAATATATCTTTTGTCTGTTTGGTGAATCTGAATTGCTCAAACACTCCCCTTTTATAATCATTCTGTGGTTCATTCTTGCCAACTTTTGATCGGTTCATTAACTCTTGATAAAGTGACAACAATTAACTCCCATTTCGTATACAATGATACAAGATATTTATAGATCTCAAAGTGTAATTCAACCCAGAGGCATCATACAATCGTCAAACTGCTTCGATTGATTTTAATGTTTTCTATGTTCTTTTAATAGCTTAAGCAAGAACAGGAACTTCAGCATCAGCTTCTGCTTCAGAGGTACCAAGCTCAGAGACAACAACTAGCTGAAGCGCATGAGAAACAGTTACAGCAACGCTTAAAGGTAATTGTTGCGGATATTCGTGTGTAAGAATGCATCGCAAACTTTTTTTTAAATAACATGTGGCTTAAATCTTTCACGCGGATATTAATGCGACGTTCTGAAAAGCCTGAAAAACCGATGTAGCTTTTTTACTCGCCCACAAAAGCTGTGATAAGAATGAGTGTAAGCAGATCTGTTAGCAGTTTCCTATGAGATCCCGCAGCATAATGTTCCGAAATTTTGAGTAGAGATGTGGAATCATAGTCTGCATGAAATTTGACCCCTACCGTCATGTTTTGATGATGTGGGGTTCTAAAAATAGTAAATGTTTCAAGGTTACCGCACACCACATTTATGCCAATAGAAAAGTTCAGTGAGGAGTAAAGCACTCGCTCGTCTAGTTGAATAATGCTAGACTACACCAAGAGAGTTTTTGTACCAACCAAGTCACACATCAAATTAGCAGTTTTTAATATCCTGTTCCAACTTTTTACAAGTCGTGCTGCTGGTGTACTATGGCTAAACCACCGATACTGGTACATTATACACATCATTGAGCAAACAACACACAAAACATTGTGGATGATGATGTAACTAGGAACAGAATATGCTACAAGCAACAAGAGTACAAGCTTGACTTAGTTCTAGAAAATAAAGCAAAAAGATTAAAGTTACGAGAGTTAGTTCAGCTGGAACAGGTTTCTTACAGAGGAGAAAAGCTACATTAAGGGGAAATAATTGAACACGCATCTTGAAGAGACTTCGAGAGAATTACATTGTGTAACTTCAGAGATTTGACCTTAATAACGAACATATTCTTGGAAGTCGATTGTGAGGTGGAACAAAATAGACGAGAGGGTATTTTCGCCACTCAGGGAAAGAGGGGAAGGTGTATCGATCTGTGTGTATATATAGCCTACATCTTTTAGCTAGGATGGCTTTATTTTGGTAGAAAGCTGGGTAGTTGACGGAAAATACCACCTCAAGGATTCCATGCTTCCTTCAGACATGCCTATTTTCCCCAGATTCTGCAAGGAAAAGCAAGGCGGACTGCGTGTGTACCTATAAAATGATATCAAATGATGTCGGGGAGAATATTAAAGTCAGCTTCTGCCCCGACGTAGAGCAGTGAGAAAGTTACCTTTACACTTTCCCCTTTATCTATCCATATGGAACATTACCCAATCATTTTATAGAATTGCATAGCCTTGAGTTCTCCTCCGTGCTGAGGCAAAGGAACATATCCAAATAGTTGTAATTTGGTTCACAAAAACGAATTCTAAGCTCTCTTAAGTAGGATGACTGGTCTATTTATGGATGCCGTATAAATAGAAACACTTTGCCTCTTTATCTTTCCCTGGTGAAAGTCGCCTTCGTTCCTTCCTCTAAGGCTTTATAATAAATGTACAAACTCGCTCACTAAACTGTGCATTTCACAAGTCCCTTCCTTCCCATCAGAATTAAATTATTATTATCTCGTATATAACTCAATCACATTCCCATCATCATCATCCATAAGCACATTAAAAGCCTCAAAAAAGGTTGTGAAATCCTTCACGGTTGAGTGATTCCTTCATCATCTCACACTGGAGGCTTTTCAACAAGTTCCCAGGTTTGCTTTTCTATGAGGAAGCATCGACTTAATGTTTTATTTTTAGACTTGTGGAACTACAATTTATGGGAACTACGTAGAAGCGTACGTAGAGAAGAGCTCACCTGTGTAGGTGGACTACATTTAGACGGAGGAAGCGTGTACAGCGCAGCTACAAATGTTCCATAAAAGGAGGAGAAAACATCACATCCCGTTGTGTGCTGGGCTCCATTATTCATTTGCTTTCACGATTACCAGAATAGAATGCTAAAAATAGCGAGCGAACTCCAGTTTCGTGGAGAAAGACATGATGGAATGAATAATGCGTGTCGTGCAATGAAAGTAGGGAAGTAGTTCAAGTCAATAGGAGAGTTCTGTTTCGGTAGTACACTCGCCGTTCTCCGGCCTTCCTCTTCAGGCTCCATGTACTTTAATGAGCTGCAGTAACTCGAAAAGGTGTATTTATGCTCTGAAGTGAGAGTAGACCAAGAAAATCGATGGTTTGTACCCCTTGACCTAAAATTTTCTCGGTTTATCGCAAAACTCAGAACAACCATGATTAAATCAACCGAGAGTATTATTACATTTGATGATGTAGGTTGATAGGAGAAAGTTAATTGTGTGGGTATGAGCATTTGAACATGCATGTGTTCCACCTAAAGCTTTCATCGAAAATGACAACGAAATTAATGAAACTCTAGTAGGAATGTGTTCTTAGTGAATGAAAATGTTACTTTCAGGAGTTCTGGGAAAATAAAAGGCGACAAGATGAAGAGAGAGATAAATTAGAGGCCCTTAAGAACAAGGACTCGCACGAACAAAGTGCAATCGCTTCATCGGAGGTCAAGCAAAAGTTGGCAGGGTTCCTCTTAAACAAAAAGCAGCGTGAAGCTGCAGCTCTGGCGCATACTGGGGTCAATTGCAATAGTAATTCGAATTCTAGTCCTTCCTCTGGAATGCCCATGAGTCCTTCTATTCCCACTGGTGGAAAAGGTTCGTTGATTTCCTTTTTATTCCACAACAATGCAACTGTAAAAGGACGAAGTTTTCTTTAGTGAACGTAAATGGAAGGCGTGATAGACTAATGCTTTATTCTTTGCGAAGGTCCGATGGGTCCCTTTCAATCTCATCCTTATCGTCGACCAATGCTTATGGACAAATATGTTGAAGACTTTCCACTCAGAAAAACAGGTAATGATGGAGTCACAGCTTCTAAAGAATTTCCATTCGTTTGAATCTTTACAACTAACAGCGAATAACCTCGCTTCCCTTATAGTTAGCATGATAATAGTCGAGTGAGTTTAACTTAACAGTGTGGTTTTAACTAATTTGGCAGCATCTGAGCCGAATTTACTAAAAATGAGACTCAAACAGCGTGTTTTGGAAAGAAGAAGCAGTCCTCTTGTCAGACGGAAAGAACGTACCTCTCGTCTCAACAGACGATCTCATTTAGCAAGTACGACTTCCGTTTTTCGTGTTGCAGATGTTTTGCATGACATGAGTTTAAGTATGCTTCACACCTGAGTTCGAACCTGAGAGTAGAAAGTGACGTGACCTTTCAAATTATTTCAGTGGACGGAAGTGGAAGTGCCGGGTCTACTCCCGATTCCGGACCAAACTCACCCCCAATCAGTTGTGGAATTACTGGAGGAACCCCGCAGTCTGGAAGTGGAGGAGGAACACCTCAACACGACGACAGTGGAGGCAGTGGAGGTTCTCCGTATGGACATTCTGCATACGGTCCTACCAACAGCGCCAGTGTCTGTGATCTTACGCTGTACAGTAGCCCGTCACTTCCGAACATTTCGCTTGGGAAACCAATTCCTCCGAATGCAATTGTATGATCACGAATACACTCCATATTTATGTGTAATACTCAGACTCAGACTCTTGTTTCCCGTCTTTAAAATAAAAACTTGAATTTTCAGGAAACGAAGCTTGCTGCTGTTTCGGAGAATGAGGTTCGCTGTCCTATTCCACCGCCTTCTGTGGTCACTTCTGGAGGCATTCCGCTGCACCCCATGTCATTTTATCCACCACCTCACGGCTTGGATGCGGCAGCAGCAGCAGAACTTGAAGCAATTTACCAGTCTGGTCAGGGAATGTTAGCTCTTGCAACGTACCAAGCCCAAGCTCATGCCATGAATGCAATTCATGTTCAAGAAATGGGGTCTGATGCCCAAAGAGTTGGACCTGGAAGAACCAACCGTCCTCTTGGGAGAACACAGTCTGCACCTTTGCCATTAGGGCATCCTATGTTAGTCATGAGCAATGCCGTGGGAGTCGTGAATCCTGGGATGGCTGGAACAATCACAGGAAACCCACCCTCCATTCCTCAAGCAACTACATCTCATCAACTGCTGAGGCAACACATTCGTCAGACTGTCCTCACCAGAGCTGGATCTCGGGGTCAAGTATTGGGTTCCCTTAGTCGAACTGTCAGCGTGGAGGAAGACTCTGGAGAAGGCGAAGCCGAAGCGGACGAACAAACAATTCACTTGCAGCAACAACAAGCGAGAAGTGCATACGTCAATAAAGTATTCCAACAGCATTTGATGAAACAGCAACAACCACTCATTGAGGTTCCGTCACCACACATTCCAAATCCTACCGTTGGGTCTGCCATTCCTCCAAGACTTCACCATCACACTGCAAGACCTTTGAGCAGAGCATTGTCCAGTCCGCTTGTCGCACTCGGACCAAGTTCTCCCCAAGATGTCATCCAGCAGAGTTCAGGCAAAACAGGGGGAACTGGGTTGGCTTATGATGGGTTGATGCTCAAGCATCAATGCCTCTGTGGAGACAACTCCCAACATCCGGAACATCCAGGGAGATTACAGAGCATCTGGGCCCGACTCCAGGTAGTTCAATCGAGCAGTACAAAGGTTTCCTTTGCAAAGAGAGATGTTTCTGGATAAACCAGCGTCTAATAAGCATGATTATCGTGTAATTCTAGGAAACTGGTCTCGTTGGTATGTGTGAGCGGATTCGAACGAGGAAAGCTTCTCTCGAGGAAGTTCAGAGCTGTCACAGTGAAGCTCATGCGCTTTTATTTGGTAAGGATCTTCTTGATTTCACAAATCAATTATGAGGGAAGAAGTGTTTGTATACTAAGCCTTTCAAATGCAGGTACAAATCCGCTCAGTCGTCAAAGGCTTGAACTGAGTCGATTCCCAGAATCCAGCTTACCCATCAAGAGCCTCGTTCGCCTTCCATGTAATGGAATTGGAGTCGATTCGGATACTGCTTGGAATGAGCTTCATACACCAGCTGCTGCACGAATGGCAGTGGGGTGTGTCATGGACTTAGCATTTAGGTAAGCTGCTCCTTGAAGGCAACTGGCCGCAATGTTAACAAGAAGTTAATGTGGACTTTGGGTGTGTCACAGAGTTGCAACTGGTGATCTCCGAAATGGATTTGCTATCGTCAGACCTCCGGGTCATCACGCAGAGCCTGTGCAGGCAATGGGTTTTTGCTTCTTCAACTCCATCGCTATCTCTGCGAGACAACTTCGCTCTCGATTTCAACTTGAAAAAATACTTATCGTTGACTGGGATGTCCATCATGGAAATGGAACCCAGCAGATATTCTACGATGATCCTCATGTACTGTACTTGTCTATTCATCGACATGATGATGGAAACTTTTTCCCTGGAACTGGTGCTGCTGTAGAGGTACGAATAACATCCTTTTCCGGAGTAAAGTCAAGAAATAACAATTGAATTCCTATTTAGTGTGGTGCTGAGGATGGAATAGGATTCACAGTAAATATTCCATGGTGCGGAGGACTGAACCCTCCAATGGGAGATGCGGAATACATGTCTGCATTTAGATCGGTGGTGATGCCGATTGCAAACGACTTTCAACCTGATATCATTCTAGTCTCTTGCGGATTTGACGCTGCAAATGGACATCCTGCTCCTCTTGGCGGTTACAGAGTCACGCCAGCATGTTTTGGCTGGATGACTCAACAACTCATGAGCATTGGTCATGGAAAAGTGAGTGTGGTCGATAAGCATCCAAACACAAAAGGGCTACAGTTTGGAATAAAGGAGATAACTAATTTTATTGGAATTTCAGGTGGTTCTCGCGTTAGAAGGCGGATATGATCTTCCAGCTATTTGCGACTCAGCCCAAGAATGTGTAAAAGCTTTGTTAGGGGAACCAGTGACTCCAATACCAGAAGAAGAACTTCTGCGGACACCAAGTCCAGCTGCAGTGGAAACACTTGTTCGAACAATCGCCATTCAGACTCCTCATTGGCCATGTATTAAGCGGTATATGACCTTGGTCACTTGCTCTGCCGTTGAAGCCGCCTCAGCGTCCTCAATGGAGGGACAGATTCTCTTGAGAGACCGAGTCGAGTCTGAAACAGTGTCGGCAATGGCGTCGCTGTCAATGCACCACGTAAGGAGATCAAGTTTAGGAGGAGGTAGCAGCAAAGATGAGTCAGAGACATCAGCTTCCATCAATGCGTCTTCGAAATCTCCGATTCGTTGTTCTTCCGAGATAATTCCCGGTGTGGAAAGTAGCAGGAGTTCATGCAGAAGAGATAGCGAAGAGCCGATGGATCAGGATGACGAAGTCACCAAATAAATTTTACCCGTGAGACTCATCGCCGTAGATGTTAAATGGAGTTATCAGTGTGTGAATCAGTCGGATATCACGTTTACCATGATTTTCTCCGAGTTATTAATTATCGTCTCAGTATGTCTTTTAGTGTGTTAGTTATCAATCACTTACAACAAGCTTCCGCTCTATAGCATCTTTACATATTGCCTCCTGTGGAGCTATGTAAGTGTTAATGCGTTTGAGACGATTAAAAGTACTTGTTAAATGCGATCGACAAATATAAAACAAATTAGAATTTTTACTATTTTGGTTGGAAATGGAGAAATTTTAATATTGAATACGAAACACAGTTTCAAGACCAATACTCTAAAATATGCTACGAATTATTGATGGCGCTGGATCGCATTTGTCTACTACAAGTTATTTTTAACATTTTACAGTCAAGAGTTATACAAGTCCGCTTTATCTATCGGCTCCACTTTTCCGACATTCTACTTTTTAAACTGAGGCCAATTTCTCTATTGAAATTAGACTCGCGACAAGCTCCACAATATTTACACAACAGCTTTATTACAGTACAGCGTTTGAGGTGCAAATTCATGCAGTGACTAGTCCACTCCTAGCTTAATTATTTAATCAAGTCAGTTATACATATGAAACACACTTATTTTTGTTCATTTTTAATGTAAACCAATACCAGACTAACAAATATGGTGATGCAGAAGACTCATTTTCTAATTTGCAATTTTGCATATTTATTTGTTGTACAAGACACAACGAGTAAGTTGTATACAACATTTATTTAATTAGGATTACAATACAACACACGTTTTGCGAACGGGGTTTACATTATAACGAATTTTGTTAATCTTCATGAACTTGTGAATGCACGTTTAATTTTGTATTCACAACTTGTATGTAAATCCAGCAGAGAACCTTTAAAGTACTTTAAATTAGTTTTATTATTTCATATTTATAGAAAACAAAAATGCTGTCATTCGTTAACCGGTTACGCATCGTAAAATCGTAATAGAAACTAATACATATATCAGTTCAGACTTCAGACACAGATTGAGATTCGCTTTCACATTGCTAAACCAATCTCATAAAACTTGCGTGCGTTGGTAAACATAAACTTATAATTTTTAAAGATGTGTTAAACATTCCCAAGAATAAAGATGCACTATGTCGTGAATATTTCATATTTGTGCGTACCATATTTTGTACTACAATGCTACAAATCTCTAACTGTTATCTTAAAGTCTAGTAAGTCTTGATTCTAAATGTTTTCATATGTATTGATTGATGTCGTGCGACATTTACATGTAAGCCATCTTGTATTATCACCTATAAATGCAACTGTGGATTATATAAGTCCTGTCCAATACCATATTTAATTTTATTTATTTTTCATACCCACCCGAACTATTATTTAAAAGTAACCAGAAATCAAATTCATTCTTTGAAAATCACTCATTTTCGGTCTATTAGTTACATTAACTTACTCTGTCAAATCCCTGTATCACCGAGCTCTAAGAAGATAATAATTTGTACTCCTCTATCAGAGTGTCAAGTCACATATCCTCGTCCTATTTAGTGGAATATAATTTATTATTACATTATTATTATTGTGAACCGTGTAACTTTCCTTCACCGTGAATGATATAAAGCGTACCTAAGTCTTAGTTTCATAACTACACGTACTATTTATTTCATAGATTACAGAGCGTCATATTACTACCCATAAATGAGTTCAAATTTCACCTCCATCACTATCATCCAAAATTCTATATGATTTCTTATCGCTTCTGTAACTGGTCTTAAAATTGAAACAGCTCCGTCTACCAGCTGTATATCACTCAGACAAAGATTCATACTTCAATTGATTCGCAATAAAACATAATCTAAACAAAGACTTCTGTCATTCTGTCTACTCTACACCAACACCGCACCAATCTTCCACCACTATATCTTCCTTCCCTGAAGCTACTAATTGCTAAAGCCATTCTATCCAACTAGCCAGCTCTACCATATGCTACCTTTCCATTGTTCCAGACTCGAAACAAGTTCTCTAAAACAATTCTCAATCAAAAACATACAGACAGACACACACTGCACAGAATGCTTCATCTTTCATCTCTCTTTAATACCTGTCTGACCCAAGTTCTTGTGAATAAAAGCAATATCACCGTGCCCCTGTCAGACACACAGCTTATAAACTGCTATGCATCTTTCTTCAGCATCATCGTTACGCAATTCTTTTTATATACCAACTGGCACACATAATTTCCTGACTGCCCTGTCAGCGAAAGAAGATCGAGGCATTAGGTATCAGATGGATGATGAATCCCAAGTATTCCATATAAATATACTCCGCAGCATACGATGAGGCATAGGGTGAATTGCATAAGGCTGATTGCATGGAGCCGTGAGCGCAGGAGGGAGGCTGTCACACTCCTCCCTGAATTCTCCAGCAGCTCCACTCCGCCACTTCAGCCTCTCTACACCATCTTCCATCCTCCCTCCCGTCTGCCTTCACTCTCGCTCTCCTTCCTTTATACGCGAATGCAATTAATAATTGATCTCTCCTTCCTCCAACGCTACTCTTCTTCTTTATACAGCCACACTCCTTTTATCAGACACTGAGGTATGTGCTTGTGACATTAAACTCTTCTCTACTGCCTCCTCGCTCTCACACGATACACTTGAATTGCTTCACTCACAGAGATTGAATTATTATTGGTGTTTTTGTCTTCCATAAACACGTGTGGGGGTATCAAATTCGCGTCGAGTTCTTTGTCAATTTAAAAGTTCAAGTGGGCTGTTTACCTGAGCATCGAAGAATCCTTAAGGTGGTGGTGGAAGCGACCGGCTTAATTGGTGGTGGGGATTGTGTTTTGCTGAGCTGCGGTTTGTGGGGGGAAGGGCTACACATAAGTTGTAGCGTGGGGGACTGGAAGACTAAGGAGGGTGTTACGGACCTTTTCTGACAATGTACACAGGTGGGTGGCAGAAGGAAATTGGGAGAGAAGCGATTGGAGATGTGGTTGTCTGGTTAATTAATAAAATTAATGATGGGGGTGTTTGTTCGGGGCTGCTTCCAGGGCACTTTGCAGTGACCGTTTTCTCATGTCGGCGGAGGAAGATGAAATGAAGGAAATGGTTGGGGGCTGCTGTGTTTGTTCGGATGAGAGGGGATGGGACGAGAACCCGCTGGTTTATTGCGATGGCCAGGGGTGTAATGTTGCCGTGCACCAAGGTATTTGTAGTTAGCTAGATAAGAGATTATTAGATGGGTTTCATAGTTTAAATTGGGTGATTTTGCTTCCAGCGTGCTACGGAATCGTCGATGTACCAGTGGGTCCGTGGTACTGCCGGAAGTGTGAATCACATGAAAGATCCGCCCGGGTGGTGTGTTCATATGTTTTTGATTAACTAAAGGGATGAAGTGATAATGAGACTAATTATTGGTTCTGTTGTTTTAGAGATGTGATCTATGCCCCAGTCGAGATGGGGCTTTGAAAAGAACAGATCAGAATGGATGGGCGCATGTTGTTTGTGCTTTGTACATTCCCGAAGTCAGATTTGGGAATGTCACAACGATGGAACCGATCTTGGTTACTTTGATTCCTAACGAGAGGTTTCATAAAACGTGCTATATTTGTGAAGATAATAATCGTGGATCCAAAACAACATTCGGAGCATGTATGCAGTGTAATAAGCCTGGGTGTAAACAAAACTTTCACGTTACTTGCGCTCAAATGTCAGGATTACTGTGTGAGGAAGCTGGAAATATGGATAATGGTAAGGATATGATCCAATAGAAAGGCGAGTGTTGTGACAGTAGACACTGACTTTTTTTAACGTACACTGATTGTGACTTATTTGTTTTCAGTGAAGTATTGTGGTTACTGTCAGTACCACTACGGGAAACTGGTAAGTAAAGTAAGTTGTCAACAATTTTATAATTCTTGTTTTGCTTGCTAAAGTTAAAGTTTTTTCAATTTAAGTTCAGTTTTTCCTCTTAAAAATAACAAATTGTTAGTTAGAAAGCTACTGAGTACAGTTACTGAATTTCTTATTGAAACGACTTTAATTAAAATGCAAAAATTAACTATTTCCTTGCGCATGTATTAATGCTAAAGTTTGCTGATAAACAGAAAACTACAAGGAACATGAAGATAATTCCTCCATTCAAGCCAGTGCCGAGTAGTGTTTCAAATGGAGAGTCACCTGTTAGCTCTCCTGACAAGTCAGGAGCCAAAGCATCTTCAGAGGAGCCTAAAAGTTCAGCTAACACGGGAAGTACTGTTGGGAGTATCCAAAGAAGTTTGTCAACTCCTGGTGCTAGTGCCAGTGGTGGAGAAGGTAGTTCAGGGAGGAAAACATCAGGCCTCCCAAATATAAGTCCTGACATTGACACTTCAACCAATTCTAAAAATTCCAAGAGTTCTAAAAAGGGCAGCGGAGGAAACAGTAGTCACTCCGGTGGATCCAAACTACTAGACGCTCCATCAAGTAAATCAAGTAGCAGTATCACTGCCAAAATCGCGCAACCGATACTTACTCCTGCTACATTCTCCTCCACCGCAAAAAGTATTAATTCAGATGACAAGGCTGATTCTACTGCCAAAGGAAAGATGGGAAGCAAAGAAGGAGAGTCCAGTGGAAAGAATGATGATAGTTTGACGATAAAACTTGAACGAGTTGATAATCCACTGAAAAACGTGTCGCAAGCAAAGAAAGACTTCAGTAATGTTAAATTGAATGAAGTTGTATCGGCAGCACTGGATCGTCCTATGACTTCATCTAATAGCAAGTTCGACCACATAAGCTCAGCCTTAACTAGCAACATAGAACCTCCATTGTCTAGTGCAGGATCTGGCTCATCATTAACTACTGGAAGACACAGTTTGGGAGATAAACCAGCACCACCTGATATCAAACCCCACGTTACTCTCACTCCTATTCCTATGCGTGGAACGAGGATAAGTCTGTCGAGAAATGATGACAAATCCAAAGATGATGATCACATGAAAGATTCTGCACAGAAGTCGAAGTCACCAATAAGTAGTGCATCCCTGTCATTCCACAATTCATTCGGTCCACCAAAGTTAACTAGCCAAACAAGTTCGCCAGATATGACTGAGACAGGTAGCAAGTCGTCCAAGCCACCGGATCTTAGTGTACAAGAAGTTGCATCCCTTGAGAAGAATGGACCCCCCGCCAAACGTTCACGGTAAGTGACGAATTATCTGATTGCTGAACTACAAACTCTTTACTAATTTCCCGGGTGGTTGTAGTGGCTCTAGTCGGGATGAGGATCGCGGAAGAAAGACACCAACAAAGGGTAGAGGTGGACGACGTGGTACGACAACTGCTGCGTACTCGAAGCGAGAAACGAGCAATAACGGGTTTGCTCCTGATGAAGTTACTCACGACGACCCAATGGAAGGTATGTTTTTATTTCAATTGATACTCAAGTAGGAGATTTGTCGTAAGTGGCAGTTACATTACTTCTATGATACCAGGAAGTAGTAGAGGTGGTCGTAGCGGTCCAGGACGTCGGCCTGCTGCTGCAAGTCGAGTTGGAGGTAGACCAGCAGCCGACGATGCTCCTGCCCCCACACTGTCTCAGTTGAAAGCTCAAATGGAAACGTCAGCTGACAGTACACTTAGCGCGTTACCTCCTCATATGTTTGGAAATGCACTGAACCCTGCGTCTTCGATGGCCCAACGAATGGTGGACACCCTAAGTCAGGAAATGGAAGCTGTTGTCGCGGCTGGAGCAGGAGGACTTCCTGACGCAGTATCTCCACAGGCTCCTGTTATTGGGATTCCCTTGCCAGGGAAAATTACACCATTATCTAGTAAGTTTAATTATGATTTTATTAATTTACATTTTAGTTAAGTGTAGGAGCAGTTATTTTACTATGACCATAAATGTTTTTAGATTCTGTTAATGGAGCAACGGTAACTCCAACTCCTGTAGCTAGTACCAGCACGTCCTCTGCTGCCGCTCCTCCTCAAACTCTTGAACAGTTGCTAGAACGTCAGTGGGAACAAGGTTCTCAGTTTTTAATGGAACAAGCGCAACATTTGGACATCGCTCAGCTATTGTCCTGTCTTAATCAGCTAAAGCAGGACAACAGAGCACTAGAGGAACATGTTCAGTCCCTTGTTCAACGTAGAGATCAACTGATAGCAGTAAATGCCAGGTTGAGTGTCCCTTTGGGTAATTCCAACGCTATGGGGTCCTTGGGACCAGGGTTTTCGTCAAGCAACGGATCAGCGCACAATGGTCATAATGGAACCCCTCCTCCCACTTTGCAAGCCCAGGGCCATATTAATCCTAACTCTGCAAAGGGACTACAGATATCGTCTTCCTCTCCGTCTCCCCAGCAGCATCACGAACTTATTATGCAGCAGGGAAGACACGTGCACCGTGAAGAACGAAGTTTTTCTATGACTTCAGAGATGCAAGGTATTTATCAAGAACAATCATTGATACACTCCAATCATGAGGGTCTTCGGCATGTTCAACTTACTGAGTATTTGTTTCAGTGTCAAGAACTGAAATCGGAGGTCATGCGGGCCCAAGCTCCCACCATTCGGGTCATCACAGCCAAAGAAACCAAAACCAAAACGTAGCACCTTATGGATACCCAGGTCATCCTAATCCTGTTCCTACTTCTCATGGGCCCTTATCACATTCGCATTCATCACATCACTCTTTGACGCGAGACTCAAGTAGATGAAGTTGGTCTTACTGGCAGGGAGCAGACAAAAGACTTCC
>JAQGAC010000480.1:0-23983 GCA_034696585.1 Isotomurus maculatus
ATTCTAGACGTTGACTTGTAAAATTGCAAAAATTCCAAAAATCAGTGCTGATTAACATGTTGTACTCGTCCGATTCTGACCAACAGAATATTTGATTCTTAGTTGAAGAAATGCTTGGGAAATAACAATCATGCGTCATTTTCAACGCGAGGAAATAAAACATAAACCTCGGGCAACTAAAATTCCTCAACTTCTTTCCTATATTGTTAAACAAATTCTAATCAACCTTCTTGTAACAGTGGAAGTATATGCTTCACTTTGAGCTTCTAGGCTTTCTTTCTATGTTGTTCGAAATTTAAATACAGTTGTAGCGTAAGCTTAAGTTTGTTCAGTATGGAGGTCGATTATCCTAGCTGGAGGAATTTCTTGTTTGGTATACTTAATTCAAAAAAATAAGAAAATTAAAAAAAGCAGTAGGATGCAATGAACGGAAATAAATTCGGGGATAATTTAAATCATTTCGAATCCTTCCGTTAGTAAATTAATTTGTACGTTGTCTTCAAGCATGCGCAGTGGACCTACTAATGTATTTTGCATGGTTTTATTTGTCCTTATAGTGACATTAAATTACTCTAATGACATTACGTGTAAGTAATGATTCCTACGTTTGACTCACACAGTGGGAGTAGCCGCGCCATCGTTCGACTAACAAAGTGGGAGTAGCCGCGCCAAAACGTTTATTTTTGGTTCTTTCATCCACCACTTTTGTATTATTTCCCGGCCTTTTATCGTATTCAGTACTTAAAAATGATTTAAAACATGATCACCAGATAAATAAGCAAAGGATCCAACGTTTGGTAACAGCATACTGGGCACGCCTTTAAAACCAACATTTTTTTAGCTGGAGATTTCGGCGACTTTGATCCTTACTGACAAACTGAAAAAAACTTTTCCAGATATTGTTTGACCGCAAATTAAGCGTTTAGTATCTATTCAGGAATTTCAATTTTAGGAAAAGAACATCTCCGACATTGCATGTTTGTGTGAACGATAAATGTCAAGTTTGTTTTGCTTACTTCCACTAATATACTTGGAGCTTGGAAGAATAAATTAATGCAGCTGAATGGGAAGAATTCCTTTAAAGTCAATTGGCTAGCATTTGGAGCAGTTACGGAATGAAAAATTGTAGTCTAATACTTGAATTATGCTTATGAAAATAAATAAGATTTGTTCTTTCGGGCAGTTGCGGATGATTTCGTGTTTGAGGACATCAGTCGACATGTTCACAGTGAAGGTTTAAGATGAGATGCTAAGCCGAGTTGTATGCACAAGTGACAGTCTACGGTACATTTGAAAGTTTTTTCATATCATAAGTTTTTATTTGGTGCATGAAGGGAACCAGATAGACGCATGACAGCTAAGAATTATTACACGAATGCGTAACACTGTTACTGTTAATTACTTAATTACTGATTACGAATACGAACAATGAGAGGATTCAAATAAGGCGCTTGAGTTTAAGTGTTGCAGAAGTAAGGTTCGATGTTGTTCCATTCTCTCGTCAAGTTGAGACTGAGGATGGCGTTGTAGGCGCAAGGGGATCAACAAGTTCCGTTGACGTCGACGTAGACGCGGTGGTTTTGGATTATTTGGCGGATGAGTGACTCGACGTAGTTGACGTTCCACTCCGTTTTGAGGAAGTGTCCGGACAGGAAGACGTGGACGCCCAGGGTTGCGACGAGGATTAGTCCCACGAAAACTTTGAACGCTTTCTTGATCCGCACCTCAGATGGCGTCTCCTTGAAGGAAACAATGAGCGCTCCGAAGAATCCCACCAACGCCCCTCCGAAGTTTCCTTCGTGGCTGATGTTGTCAGCCTGAATAAAAGTACTCGTGAGAATGTTGGCGTGACGGCAAAAGATATTCACGTTGACGTACCAAAGAGAACACGTGATCAAGACGGAAGAAGAAAAGGAAGAAGAGGACAACTGGGGACATCAACAAGAAGAGGAGGAGCTGAGGTCCTACGAGGCTGGCAAAGTGCGTCGGACTGAATTTGCGAGGTGGCGTGAGTTTTCGACCTGCTTTGAGGCCGATTGTGACGAAGAAGGCGAGTTGGAGGGCGAATCCGCCTCCAGAAGCGCCCACCGCAGATCCACGCGGATTGAGAAGACTCAAAGCGACGGAGTATCCGAGAATCCCGAAGACGTAGATTTCGGCGACGCTGCGGGGGGAGAAGGAATGGACGACTTGGAGGAGAAACGTGAAGGTCGGCTGCTGCTGAATGTTTCCCCAGAGGTGCGAAGACCTGTGGAAGAAGAAAAGGGGCGGAGTCAGTGGAGGAAAGGCGGGAAGAAGCGACGTCGACTAAGGAACTGTGGAGGAAAGCCTTCGTGAGCCATTGCCACAACTCGTGGCGTCGTCTTGGGTCGTAAGTGAAGAGCAAGTGAATGTCAATTTCTTCCGAAGTAGAAGAAGAATGTCTGAGGAGGAGGAGGAGTTAGTGTGGAGCTGAGGAGGAGGAGCGAAAGAAGGAGGAGTTTACCTGGAGGAGGGAGAAGCCCAACATGACCCATGGGATTTGAAATCCTAAGGAAGATTCTTTCGCTTTCTTCTGGTGACCTTCAGGGACCTCAGACTGCAGATCGTTCGACGGAGGTGACGAAGTTGGTTTCTTATGGATCATTTCGACGGTCTCGGCGAGAAGGAAGGCGAAGAAGAGCACAGCGAATGAGATGACAGCCAACGGAATGAAGGAGATGATTCTCTCGCAGGTTCCTACGGGCATCCTCCGCTTGTCCACCACGCAAACCTCCAGGAACCACAAATGTATTCTTCGAAGGAAAAGGAAGGCGATTATACACGTGAGCTTATCTTACGCTGGTCATAAGGGCTGTCACGTGATTCCCAATGGCATTTTACCTGCAAATCTCGTCACGGGAAGACTGACACACTAAAATACTCCACGCAGCAGTCCAGAGTTTTGAGGTCATTAAGTTTAATCGATAGTTAATGAACTCGCCTTCAGGAAGAAAATGAAGTTCCACAAATCGCGTCCTTCGACGAACTTCCCGAACTCCTCTAAACGGAAGTCAGCTCTATCGATTTCTGCCAGCAGCCGAAAGAAGTCGAATATTTTTTGGGCGAAAATGACGAATCCGAAGGCGAAGAGGAGAAGAAGATAAACGACGAGGATGGAGTCCTGCTTATCTCCCGTCGACATCTGCTGGATTATCCACTCCTTTTGGGTGCAGAGAACCACTCCCACTGCCAACAGCCAAGGAAGTCCTGCTCCACCAAAAGTCGCTAGACCTCCTGCCATCTTGTCGAAAACTCCGTCGACTTCTCCTGAAAGTAAACAATCCGAAGACATCAACCGATTGAGTACAGAATTCGACAAGATAGAAAGCAAACACAGGAGGATCTCACTTGTGTGAACAGAAATTCTTGATCTTCGGATCTGATGTTCTCGTCGCCACCAGTCGACTGCAATTCTTTGGTTAGAAATTTGGTAAAAGCTGTGGTGAAAGGCAGCAACTGTGTGAAAGACAGTGGAAAGAAAGTTTTGAAGCTGCCGTTTTTCTTCGTTGTCGCCTATTTTGAATTTCGTGGGTTCTTCGCCCCCAGTGGATTCCAAGGTAACTTGACAGGTACTCGTGAGCATACGTGGTTAGGCCCTTAGGGTCCCACAATTCTCGTTCAGTGCAGATAGCGCGATATTGGGCGAAATGACTCCCACCGTTAGTTTTGAAGATATTAGCTTCCGGTCGTAGGATTATCTTCTGATACGATGTGCTTTCTTTATATGCTGAACGATAGAAAACGAGGTGCGAAAGACCTTCGTGAAAGTACTATAGTTCATCTTTTAATGGTTGAGAGCGAATTTTCTGACAGGTTACTTGGCGCAGGAAAACTGAATCGCTTATGCTAATTAAATTGTAATTAGCAAAGTTGCTTTAGCAACAATGCTAACAAACCAGATAACCTGGACATGAAATTAACGGTAGTTTACTCTCAACCATTAAAAGATGAACTATAGGGTTTGACAAGAATCGACGATCGTACCGATTTATTGAGTTGGTTCCAACTAACTGTCACAAATTGAGATGTAGAATTCAATCCATGCAAGAGGGTACAAATTTTGGATCTCCAAATCAAAACTCTGTTCTAAATAATTTCGCTCATTTTTACTTCAAATAGCGCATTACAATATTATATGGGAATCTAAGAATTATGGATTAACTTAGAGATGGCTCACTGTAATTAGGGCTGCAAATGCTGGTTGTGATTTTATAGGCCCGGTTGGCTCCCACCGTCTTACTGTAATTATCAATGCAAAGTTGATTAATTCTTAGGTTAGAAATGTCTCCCTTACATAACCGTCATATCAGCATAATATGAGAACTGAATATATAACAGGTGGACGCATATCACAATGCTACTTATATACAATCTGTATTTTGTTATCCTCCTTTGCTCGCCCTTTTAAAATTAGGAAAGCGAAATAACTTACGCAGAGGGATTTACTGAACTAAAATTCGGTCTTTGCATGAACTGAAATATAATCTTCATTTACATGGATGCTTCTTAAAGTCAGGTCCTCAGTAACTGAAGTTCTCAAGGCTATATTTCAAGTTTGAGAAGACACGCAAGAATCTGTTATAAGGCTCAAACTGCAATTTAAGGCACCAAGGAGCCCGTACTGTCGAACGTTTGTGAACAGAAGTAACAATAATAACTATATGCATCCTACTTTTCAAACGAGTTACCTTTAAATTGTGTTATTTTCTATAGCCCCACAAATACGACAATCATTGTTGCAGATGACATTTTGCACCAAGATACTTCTGCAATTCAATGAAAGCAAAAACTTCGCGATTAAATTGGACAAATGATATCGACAAAAACAAATTAGAATGAAAACATCCTGGTCTCAGTTGAAATTAACTGTATGTATATGTTTCAGTTGCACCCAGCGCTTTCTAGAATGAGGTCTGATCAAAATTCAACCGTTACTTACTGAAAAATACTCAAGCTACGGGGAAATTTCTCTTGCTAAATTGTGATCACACTTATTCATTCCTCACTAAATGTACATGAAGACCAAACATTCCAAACGATATTAAATAACGATAATACAACCGCAGTGATACAAGACGAACAGACTCAAACTGTTTTGAAAACATACTTTCATAACAAACTTGATTTGACTGTTAGTGACATTATTCGGGTTCTCGTATCATCCCTTTCATATTTGCTATCATTACTTTTTAATTTTGCATCCCAACGGAATGACTAGTGCTGCAAGGATCAAAGCATATCCCCCCCTTTGATTGCATTGTGTTCAATAGGCTTTGTTCATGACCTAGTAGATGTGTCAACGCTTACTTGTTGCTTTTGAGTTTGATTTGATCTCAAATAAGACAGATGTAATTTCATGCTTAGCCTTCATGTAGTGACCAGGGTCAAAGAGGTCATGAACGGTATCCGCTGGAACTTGCACAATTTATCCGGTAAGCTTAACATGAATAGCAATCATGAATACTTATAGCAAGTCATCCTTGAACAAAATCGTCACCTGTGTGTTGCTCATCCGAGCAAGTAATAAAATAAATTAAATTTCTCTAAATTTCAAATCCTTCGCTAATAGATGATTCATGTTCGTCTTTTTTCGCTCGTGCGAACATTCTTTGAACTGTGCTTATGAGTTACAGATTTAGAAAGCAACTAAATGTTAGGAAAGACGACTTATTCTCTACTAATTGTAAATGGACTGTGGTAAAGGTAGGCAGACGAAGGCGGTCGTTTTGAAGTCGGTCATCTATAGGTTCTTGAAGTATACTTATAGTATTGTTAGCTCTAAGAATTGTAACTGCATACGTAAAGTCCCATAACTAGGTGCAGTCCTGTACATTATAAAAGGACCGAATATTTAGAAACGCACACGCAATTCCAAGTGACTTGATACATATACCGGATCTTAAAGGTTTTTTCACTTCTATTAACCAATATGTTCGTTATTTGAAATCCCTCGTTATCCAACGATTATAGCATTATTATTAAATGTTTGCATTTCGAACCAAATAATATCAATATTTACGGCACTAGTATTTAATAAAGGAAGCATGTGAAATTTACCACGATCTGTCTAGACTTCTCTGATGCAAGGCCTTAGATAGGCCATTTGACTCCGACAATTGTCGTTCAGTGCAGCTGTATTAAATCGCTATTCAAGCGCAGTGACTTCCACCGTTAGTTTTGAAGACAACGCTCCAGATGTTAGCTTCTGATCTCACGATTATTTTGTGATACGATTTGCTTTGTTAATATACTGAATGATAGAAAACTAGTGTACTAGTGTGAAAGTCCTTCTTGTCCTGAGTACTGGGGTTTGACAGTGAATTGACGATCGAACCAATTTATTAAGTTGATTTCAACTCACTTTCAGAAACAGAGATGTATAATCCAACTCATGCCAGCGCTTAAAAAGCAAAGACTAAAATTTGGATCTCCAAATAAACAAATTTTCTAATAATTTCACTAATTTACAACAATTAGGTTAAACAATTAGGGCTGCAAATGCTGTTTGTATATGTATAGAGGCTCTGCTGGGTCCCACAATCTTACTGTATTTATTAGTGTTTTTCTTGGTTAATTCTTGGGTTAGAAATTTCTCTCTTACATAACCGTCATTACTCTATTAGCATAATAGAAGGACCGAATGTTTAGAAAGTTAGACACAATCCTACAAGACTAAATATATGAAATCCGGATTTTTAAGGTTTCTGCACTTCTATCAGCTCGTGGTTTTAAATCCCTCGTTATCCATAGTTAAGCATCATTATTAAACTTCTACACTTCGAACCAAAGACTATTAATATTTACGGCACTAGTATTTACTGGAGGAATTGTGATGTTAAAGTTAACAGGATTCGTGATGGCGAAAATTACGTTTCTGATGCAAGGCAGTTGAGAGGCCCCTAGGCTCCCACAAATCTTGTTCAGCGCAGCTGTATGAAATTACTACGAAATCGCAATATTTCTGCGGAACAAAAGGACATATACCTACTGGATGATATGTGTATGGATAAAAAATTGATAAATGTAGTTTTTCGAGGAAGATTTAAGAACAACTTTAGCAGGGATTGTAATCAATACAGATTAAGGCAATACAGACAAGAAGTTTGATATTAGATGCACATACATGTTGCAGGGTCAACTGTATTTACATGATAATTTAAAGGAGCTTTACTTTCCGATTTCCAGGGTGCAAGTACACTTACGTACTTTCGGAGCAGTTGCTCAGTAAAGAGACATATTGTATTGCAGAAAATTTTCCATACGCAAAATGTTTGCATGAATCACCGTTATGTATATGAAGTTGAATCAGGAAGGAAATATGTGCTATGTAAACCTTGATTTCAGAATGTATTATGCCTTTGAGACAAACTTCAAAAGAATATAAAATGTTATTCTTGTGTATTACATTCTATCTGCATGAGAAATTCTTCAGGAAACATTGCATATTTTTCCCCGTTTGGTTGCATTGTGTCATGGAACCTAAATTAGTGACTAATGATAAAGGTCAAATTATTAATCAGTCGGTTAATGTTTCATTTTATTTAAAACGGGACGTCGTATATACCATTCTACATTTTTTTCATCCCAAAATAACTAATAGGTCACACAAAGTATCTTCTTCAATTTGCATTATTTTTCCCGTAAGTTTATTATACGTGACAACTGAGACTACTGATCATGCCCCTCGTTTGTGGGATTATAATTAATTATAATTATAATTAATGTAGGAGTATTACGCGTGCGGATTACCTGAAAGGTTAAAAAAGGTACACACACTGACGCGAATCGTTTTTATGTTTTAAGGGGGAAACAGATAAAAGCCGTTGGCAGGGGAAATCCAAAAAAGTATATTTCTTGAAAAGTTTTGCCACTGCTTTTTGAAGAATTAAGCTATGAGTGCATATGATAGCTTAAGCTAAAGAAATTGCTACTGGCTTTTGTATCCGTTGATAAGATTTGCATGTGACCTCAAGCTGCGTGGGTAGCTAAGGTAAGCTCGTCAAATATGACTTCCATTTTTCTACCTTCTCGTTTTTTAAAAATCTGAGTGAATTCCGTACAAATCTTTAACTATTGGGTGCGTAAAGCATTCTAAATCATGATAGACTCTTTGCCGATTGGTTCGTGTCAAATCGTGAATGCAATAGACACAAAGTTTATCCATGACATGAAAAGCTTCAAACTATAAAAACAATAAGAAGATATAATACTTCAAGTAACGAAGTTCACCTAAGATTAGACGAATTATAGATATGAGGAGACTCGACGAGACGAAGGCTTCAAAAAAAAGGTCGGTGGAGGAAAAACAGGGGCGGAGTGAGTGGAAGCGACCTCGACTTAGGAAATATGGCGGTGAGCGGAAATTCGGGGCGTCGTCGTGGGTCGTAAGTGAAAAGCAAGTCCATGTAAATCCCGCCCAAGTAGAAGACGAATGAAGAGGAGGAGGACGAGTTAATTTTGAGCTGAGCAGGAGAAGCGAAAGGAGGAGAGTACCTGTTAAAGGGACAAGCCTTACCTGACCCACAGGACCTGGAATCCTCCGGAGGATTCTTTCGCTTTCTTCTGGTGACCTTCAGTGACCTTTGACTCCGGTTCCTTGCCGGTCAACGGAGTGAATTCTCTCGCAGGATCTTACGTACATCTATTGCTTATTTATTTAATAAACAAATAAATGCAATGAAGCCTTACTATTCTTACCGTGTTGAAGCAGTACCTTCATCTTTTGGAGTTTCACAGCAGACTTCACCATCTCGCATGCCAACTTTATCTTCCACTGATTTTCCTGGTCTTGCAATGAAAGTTTTACGTTTTTTTCTAACAGCTTATTCACCTCTCGTATTTAGCTAATAGTTATGTATTGTTTTTGAAATCCATCGCTATCAGACAAATTGTATGATGAAGGACTGGGCGGTTTACACGCGGAGGCAGAGTAGTAGGTTGAAGTGATAAACTGCAAAAAAATAATGACTATTTAAAATAATCTTGACTATTTTTCCTCCTTCACAAACTAGACTTGTGACAACCGCCCGGTCTTATCTTCGCTAATAGCGTCATCATTTTTTTTAAACTCTTTAAAAAGCTGAAAAGCTTCATCGAGGGTAATTTCCATAGTGACCCCCAGCCAGGCTCTCTTAAATTCCTCCTGTTTCGCCCTGCGGGACAACGTTTGGATCAGTAACCCGTCTTGCTTCTTAACAGCGCGCATTTCGAGGATTCCAGATGAGAGAATTTCAGGATACAAATAATCGTTCGTATGATAATCCAGAAGGCACGCACAAGCGTAGGAAGTCCTGCCAGATACACATCGTTTTGGGATGGTGAAAATATCGTTGGGAATCATTTTTAGTTTCCTGGCAGCCTCTTGCAAATCAATTTGTGTAATTTGGATGATGCTGGGCTTAAAAAAGGACAAGGACTTAGCCTGCCCTGTTTAATTTTTTTCATACAAAGATAACGACGATTCCACTGCTAGTCGAAACCATGTTTGACCTTCATAAACAAAGAATCAAATTTTGAAAAAGATTATGAAATATTTTCTTCGTATAGTATTTTCAGCCAAGCGTCTTTTTCTTTACTTTCATTCCTTCCTAAACGTATTCATAACTTTCTCGAGGGTTGGATTGTACAATGCGTCCTTTTCCATTTTTCACATAAAAGAAAAAGGCAGCTAAAAGTAAATTCGCTGTCAAGGTTCAAGGAAGAATTCCAATAAAAACAGCTAAGGAAACCAAGTTTGTATGAATTTCAAACAATTTTATCGGAGCCTTTGGAAATACCTTCAAGTAAGGATGACTTGATAGTGACTAGAGGAGGGTTAAATGGATAAAGTCTGCAATCAACTCAGCAGAGAAAAATCCCTACGACAGGAAAAATACAACCGCAGAATTAAAGAAGCTTATGTCGTTTTACTCCCAATTTGTCAACAATCTGGACAAACAAGAACAGAAGGCAACTCGTTACTTCTTTAAGCCGAAATTTTTAGATTGGGCCTTTAACAAACTCGCAAAGGAAAGCACTCGATCCTGTTGAGGAAGTTATAAAAAATCCAATGGGTCCTCAACTTTTATTTGCGCGTGTAAGTGCAGGGTAAGTAATTCGATGCAAACTAGATCAAGCTTAATTGATTACGCAGGTTATTTCGTACACCATAGTTTGTGCTGCTTCATTCGGTAGGATTACATGCCGCAGTTTTTTAACGATAAACTTTGCGCAAATTCTCTTGACTCACTGTGACTTGATACTCCACATACGCCTTCAAAACCCAGAAGCGCATGCAAGGATTTCGAAGGAGGTCATGCTTTGGTTTTCCGGGATTTAGGATAATTGCACCCTTTCAACTTAACCGAGTTGTAAACGGATAGGCGGGATTTAAATTCATTTTCTTCCGCTGTAAAGAACTATTGCAGCGTTTCAAAGTGTATCTTGACAAGATAATTGAGCAGTCGACATTCCGATTGTATATGTTTTGATCAAAGTCAGGCCTGATCTCCCCCATTGACATGAAGAGATTTTTTTAAATTTATACGCAACTGTTAGCCATAGAACTCCATAGGACCATAAATACGTAGTGTGCAAACATTGTAAAAGCTCAGCTCAGAACGACAGAAAACAAAAAGTCGTGCGAACCATTTTATCGAAATGTTTTGTTAGCTATTGACAAGGAATCTTCCTTCTTCCTTTTGAAACATAAAAGTTCCAAGAAATAAAGTTTTTTAGCTTTGATTGTGGGAAAGAGGAAAGTGTACTTGTTGTGTGAATCTGGTTTCCTCTAATCATTGTGCAGACTACTACAGAGCCCTACTATTATACAAAAATTCCGATAAATTGGCAATTGGAAATGTCTTTAAACGTCTTGGTCTCATGAACCGTAAAGGTAGTAAGACTTATCAAAACTAATCAAGACATTAATTTCAAGGAGTTGACAATGTTATTTGAAAATGGAACGCGTTAAGTTGGAGATGACAGCTAAGACATGTCATCTTATCTACACTTGTGACATTTGTAAATATAAGATCTGTTTGCAATACCTGTAGACTTATTGTAATTTAAAATAGTTGTAAATAAAGATGTAATCATGGAGGCTGATAAATTATAATTTAACATATGAGTTTGAGGGATATGGCAATTCTTTTGATCACTATATCGGCTACGAATCGCAAATATAAGGCGTTCACTAAGGTGAGTGTTATGGAAGGAGTTTCGCGTACATTCATCAACACATGTGCCTGCAAACAACAGCTAGGAGAAGTCTGAGCTGGATATATCAGCCTTCCCTAACGATTTAAATTTGCGTGGATTCCAGCTAAAATTCAATATACACAATGGAGCTTATCTCGGGGTTTCCTAAGTACAACAAACCACTATTCTCATCCTGCCCTCACCCATATCTGCCCTGCCTTACCTGCTCTCTGTATCCTCTACCAGTTCGGCTGCCCTATACTGTAAACTTGTGTGTTAGTGTTGCTTTAAAGGACGCGCATGAGAATAAACCTGATCCGACGTCTCGAGGACCTTACCTAGAAACGACAGTCATTAAGAGGAACAGAGAAAATTCGAAGTTTCCGGGATTAGTTCGTAAAGCTGACAAGAAAGTGTTTAAGACTGCGTCAACCAAAAACATCAAAGCTTTGATTGAAGTTTTGTTAAATCTGGATTGTTCAGAGTGTGGTTTATCAGAAAGACAGAATACTAGGAAACTATCTGATTGAATATCTTATGCAACTTAGATCTCTCAGGTCCATTAAAGTCAAATTGGCCCACAACTTTTAAATAGCAGAGGGGCTCCTCGAAATTGGTTTTGACAAGATCATTGAGCAGTCGACTGTAGCAGTGAATCAACAACAATGAGTCAATTTCTACGAGCATTTTACTCAGACTGGTTAACATAAGTGGATTGATTGACATTGTAAATTACATGAACAATACATTACATAAAAATGAAATCTTCTGAAAAGGAAAGTGAAGTATGGAATAATCTATGCTCAAAGTATATTGTAAAACGGCAAACATTAAAGCGAAAATTTAAGGTTGGCAACTTTGTTTGCTTAATTTGAACTTTAAAATCAAGCAAGTTGATGTCTTTTATTCAAATTTAAAAGAATTTGGTGCCTTTAATCATAAAAATTTACACTAATTTATTTTGCTTCCCTTACCACCAATTTTGGACATCGAATGTGGAATTAAAAACGAAAGATGCAGTTGCAGCTGAAATTGTCAGAATTACAGAAAGACCTTCACAGTAGGCAACAAACTTAACACAGGTGTGTTTTAACCAAATGGAGTGCGATTATACTCTTATTGAGGTACAATTCTCGGAGCTTTTCGTTATACCGCTTTTCCATAAGCTAAAACTCTGCGGTTATAGTTCTTATACCTGTTGCGAATAACTTTCGTTGCTTTCGCAATCACACTTTGCAACAACATGCTCTGCGTCCTTGAATTTTGAGGCAAAGACTGATTTGGTTTCGGGATCCTACACAATTTCAATCCGTGCCATGCATGCATCCAAAATCCGTTTGACAGCTATAGCCACAAGCCTGACTTCCATAAAAGAGAAATAGGAGCAAGGAAATTTAGGAGAAAGGAAATATAAGAGAAATTGAAACTTTGAAAATTAATGGAGTTCTTAAAAAACTGCCTGCTGTCTCTGGCAACCGGTCCTTTGATAAATCTGGACAATTCAAGCCCTTAGTAGCCGCCAAGATAATCTCTGTCATCACTTTGTATGGGGTACAAGCCTATGGAGCAAGTCCATAGCAATCACCCTGAAAGAGCTTAATGTGGGATGCCAACTCCCTCTAATGAGATGCTGACCCCATGTCCCCCTACGAATAAGTTGAAATGAAGGAGATTGTTGGGATCCACCATTTCTGTAACGGACGGTCATTACGGAACGCTAGCTCTTTTCGCATATTTATTCAACCTGCACAATCCTTCTCAGGACATGGAATTGCCTCTGCAGCTGCAACAAGCTCTGTATCAATTTCCTGGCTAGTTTGAGGGTCAATTTTCTCCTTATTATCATCATCATCTCCCTTATTATGATCCTAATCGTCTCCAAACTTTTCTCTGACAGAGATTCTAGCTTTCATTTGATCCCCCTTTTGCTTTCTCTCACTATCTAATGTTCTGAGTGACTTGGAAAAGCATGGTTCTGGGTAAGGGTTCTATTCTTGAGGTTTACAAATACGTTGCATCTACACCGTAGAATTATTATTTGCAGAATGAGGGAATGGTTACTTGCAGCGCCATCAGTATATTTATTTGTTTATTAAATTTGTTACTATTTAAGGATTTATTTGAATCAAGATTTTTGTGTGTGAGGGAGTCACTGATAAAGCATTGACCCCTACGCTGGCAGTGGTAGTGTGTTTGCGCGTGGAGATTAACAGAATCCTAGGATCCATTTTCTAAGATATCTCGCTTTCCCCTTACAGCAACATTTAAGGCGGAAACGTGGGCTAACCTCAAACCGATTTGCTGAGTAGACGATTCCGCACGACAATTCGTTTTATACTGGGTAGTACATGGTATTTACCACTGTTATATCAAATATTTGAGTTAGTAGTAAATAGCACAAATTATTTCAAAGGAAGAAGAAAAAGTATTCCTTCCTCGAGGGGAGGTTCTTTTTTGTTCCAGTTGCCGTGTAGACTTTTGGTGTTTGGGGTCGGGAAGGCCTCTCCCTTTTGGAGGTCATTGATGGGAAGATTGCGGAGGCCACGAAGGACCGTCGGGCAACGAATTTCCTTCTTCAGCGTCTCTCCATTACTGTGCAGCGGGGTAACGTAGCCTCCGTTCTTGGGACCCTTCCTGCAGGCCACGAGCTTGAAGAGATCTTCCTCCTCTAAAAATTTCATTACCCCTCCCCCCTTGCTTTTTTCTGTGCCCCTTTTTTCCCCCCCACCCCCTACCCCCATTACTTAAGATAATCAACTTATATTAATCGAATCATGAAAATAAAAATACAGAATTAATTATTTCACATAATATTAAATACCATATCACAGAATGATTTTAAGGTAATGTGACAAATTTAAGTATAGTAAGTGAGCGAGAAGTGGTCGGTTTATTTCGACCGGTACAACGGTGTTTATTAAACCGAATCATTTACTTTATACAGACCGATATGACACACGCATGGGCATTGAACCACAACAAACACAAGACTGTCTCAGACAACAGTCATGATGATTAGGAATGAATGATTAAGTGTGATTAATGGCTTAGCTGCCCGTGATAGCCCTCTCCAATGAGCGAAATGTCTCCCGACACTTCCTGACTCAGAATAAAAATATCAATATCACTGAATTAAGATATTAAGGTTAGGTTATGTTAGGTTCTAGCAGAGTGTAGCTAGAGGGTAGCAGTCAAGGATTGAAGAAAATCCATAAAGTGTGACAACTGCTGCAACGACTGGTACTTAAAAATGGCAATTGTAACAAATTAATGATGAATTCCACAAGGCTTTTAGTTGTCGGAAGTGCGCTTTAAGGCTTCACGACAACGGTGGTGTGCTCTTCCACCGGAGGCAAGTTGGAGGCTCCATTTATTTGTGCATGACGTGACTGATCCTTAGACTTGTCCTTAGATTTGTCCCTAGATTTCTGCTGAGGCTCAGAAAATTTGCGGCTCGTTTGGGGGTGATGAACATATTGTCATCCTCCTCCTCAGTTGTTGCAGTAGTGTTGTCTCCGAAGAGCCCGAAATTGAAGAAATCGCCTTCAGATCAAAATGTTTGTCTGAAAGCTCCGAGGAGATTGGGGCATACTCTTGGTGGTTGGATTCAATGGTCTCCTTGAGACCACAAATTTCCTCGCGATGCCGATTGAAGTGTTCTGATGCAGCCTTCTCGATGTTGGTTAACCTAGTGTTGTAATTGTTGTGCAGGGAATTCCCTGCACGACGAAGGTTTAGCATCTGACGCGCATGACCGTCCGGGTTTATGTTTGCAGAAGCAGGAGGGAGTTTTCCAAACTTATGGCGTTAATCCATGATGAGCACAGAACAATGGAGGATTTGAAAGAGTAATCGATGGTGAAAAGATGTATGAGTGGATGATAATTAAAATTAAAATCTCAAGCCATGCCCTGATGATTAGTGTGTTTTCATCACATTCACAACCTCGACAAATTCATCAAACTTGAAGGAGATGAACCGCTGGTGATAAACGCCGCCGAGGAGAGATTAATTTGCAAGACACAGATTGCATTTGGCAGTGTTTGGCAATGTTTGGCAGTGCAAGTTTCGAGATTCCGGGAATTTTTTAAAGAGAGGATTGTAAATAAATCAAGGGGTGTCGAATTCCATCTTTTGCTCGGGCGGCACAAATCGAGTGATGGTTCTCTCCAGCGGTCCAAGAACAGTGTTCCTCTGCTGATTAGCCAACCGATGGTAAGCCCCTTGCATCTTCTCTCTCTCTTCTTTTGAAAAGCAAAAGCAGACATTGGGCATGTTAGCCCAATTATTTCCCAAGTCCTTTTTTACAGTGGTGAGCCTATCCCGAAATGTGATGGGGGAAGGGTGGGTAATTTTAGCCACGGCCCTGCTGAGTAAAATACTTGTCCATGTTGTAGCTGCACGTGGGGTTGGAGCCCAGCATTCAAAATGTTGTTTGATTACAGTAGGTGTTGTGACTACTGGCTCGAGTTGTTGTTCCATCTTTCTGTTCATCATACGCCTAAAGATGAAGTAATACCCGATTACAAGTACGTGAAATCCAGAACTTGAAAACTGGGAGTTCCTGGGCTCCGACCTGAAGAGTGATTATGAGAATAGCCACGAAGTTATTCATTGTTGCTGGTGAGATTTTAGGTCTTTCTTTTCCTGAGGTTGTAGCGATTCTGATATTCTCGTCAACCGTATTTATTGGTCGATCTGACCTTATTTTGTTTTGTCTTTTCTTAGTTAACTCGTTCTTGTCTTCACTGCTTGGTGACCCAAGAATTTGCTGAGTTTCATATTCAGGGCTCTCAGGGTCTGTTATGTAAAATGTAAGATGAAGGTTTGGTTCTTCCACAAGAGAACCAAACCTTCCTCTTTTCTCTTCTTTTCTCTAGACCTGGGTGCACGTCATAAATGTCGTGTTTAAGTTTTCCGACGTGCATCTAGTGTCTGGAGCATGAACACTGCAAGTGGGTGGTGTTGGAGGACGGGAGTAAGGTTCGCTTGTGCCTGGAGGAGTCTCAAGCCATTCGTGGAGACGCCCACATCTTGACGTTTGGGGACCAAAACTGATGAGACAAACCAAAAATGATGATGTTTAAATATAACAACGGAGGAATAAGATGATAGTGTACCCATGCCTTTAAGTCAGGACTACACTACAGTATTTTCGACGACTTTAGCGAAAATCCATTCTAGAGAGTTATATGCCCCAAAAAACCAAACGGACATTATGCAACTGTCACTTAGGAAAAGGCTCATTTAACCTGTGCTTGCTGTGGCAGCTCCTTTTCAAACATATGGGAACTAACATATTCCTACCAACGCATCAAATTTTGAAACTTCTCCTGAACCTTGCATGTGGGAAGCCTACGTCGCTTCTTAACTTCGCATCTGCACCCAATCTCGTCTCCAAGATAACATCAGCCTCAATCAAAAGTGTGAAGATGATTTTGAACATTGAAGAAAAAGCTCAGCAACAGGGGTCCGGATGGTAGACCAGGAGAAATTTGGTAATCTATCCGGCAACACCTACGCTACTGGAATCTCAATGAATTATCAGTCTAAAAACGATGGAAACGAGTACATTATTAGACAGGTAGGACAGGGATTTGCAAATGGAAAGGCATTCAAGATGTAATTAAGTCAAACCTGCTGCTTGGAGACACTGAATTCCTGACAAATTTACTCTCCCAGCAATATTTTATTGCGGAAGTGTCCGTCGATGAAGAGATTATTCCAAGCGAATCACAATAATCCCTGTTTTCCCGTATGTAAGATCCACTAAAATATATTTACAGATTATTCTTTATATTTTTCGGTGGGTTTTTACGTAAGCGTGAAGGTCATTTCTTTCACTTAATAATGTGATGATTATGTAATTAAATGAAATTGTAACTTTAATTTATTGCTGCAACTGCAAATATATTACAACATAGTTATAATAAGTACTGTGACAGCCGACAGGTTTATTAAAACACAGTAGATACATCCGCGTTTACATTTAGCTGATAACTTTGTTTATGAGAAGTAGCTATTGTCGTGGCCACTGTCAGAACTGTCCTCATGATAACTGAAACGAGAAAGGCCGGTATACAAGAAGCTTTCTGTATCATCATCCTCCAACATTAGTCTCCGTGTATACATATAAGGCGTTTATGACATATCTATTATCATCTCTGAATTTCGATTTATGGTTTAAAGCTTTTCTGTGATAATGCGTCTGGAAGACTGACAACAAATTGTCATCAAAAACTGCTGTTTCGTCTTTACTAACTTTTAAAATGTTATCTGTCAAATCTTCACTGCAGTCCATGATTAGGAGTAACTGAAGCAGTACATTTCGTGAAAGAAAGTATCTTTAGTTTTCAATTTTGTCCAAACCTGAACTCCTTATATTTTTAGTTGACACTCCTTCTTCTTTGGTTTACTGCAAGACACACGCTTGTTTTATTAAAGATTGTATTTTACATTAAAAACCCTCACAACTTAATTAATTTTTGTGAGCACAGATTAAATTTCGTAAAACCTTCACTTTAACTTGATTTGAGGAAAAAAAGATGAAGTGTACAAGTGTATGCGTAAAATTTTCCAAATCTAATAGTAAAACAAATATTATAGTTAATTCTTTAACTTTAGGAATGATGGATTAAGTGTTGCAAAGAATTATTTTCAACTTATAACTCGCAAAATATAATAGTAAACAACATTGACTTCAATTTGTTTATGAAAATGATAGTAAAGTGCATGTTTGTGTAATTTCGTGGAAGGACTTTCAATTTACAACTCACAAAATATAAAAGTAAATAACTTTCTCTGTCTAAAAGTACATTAAAAACAAGTTAGACCAACACAAGGTTCATTTCAAGACCATAGCATACACGGCTGTCAGTACAGCTAGCTGTGACGGTATAACTTGCCACGGTTTTCTTAATTTATTATGCACACTCTGGAGGTTTCAAATATATGGCAATAAGTCAACCTTCCTAAAGCATTTTCAAGTAGTGTGGCTGGACTCAAGGTTTTACTGCTTTAAGAAAACGGTTACATTCGTTGCAATTTTTTTCAGTTAATAAACATTAGACAAAAGAGGGCTAAGCGTTCCAAAAAGGATTTTGGCGGAGTTGACGTGTTAGGCTTTAGAGAATTCGGTAAACTCCCACCTGACAACCCCCGAAAACAATTCACGGATCAAAATGATATTGATGTGTTTACGAAGGCCGGTACAGACTTGTTTAGAATTTTTATAGTGCATGAGTTTCTCGACAATTATAGATCTGAAAGAGATAAAGAATTCGCATATATTATGGAGGTTTTTTCGGTCCATTTAGTGTTTACCATCGTGGAGTGAAAAAGTACATCGACATGGGATACTCCCACTCGAAGATTTCTGTGTGAGATGTCTTTATGAAAAGTGGAGAAGCGTGAGTCAACTTAGATTGTACGTATTCAAGAGCAGGATGTTGGCAGTATGAAATCAACGTTCATTTTAACCACAAATGAGTGCTTCAGTGCAAAATCTGCAACAATGGATTTTGATTCGTTGATGAATGAAGTAATGGCGAGAATAAACGGTAAGGTAAATTGAGATTGAAATAATTTTTAGTCCTTTTTTAAACACAACTAACAATCCCACGACAACTCGATCAGTGATTAATTGAAACAAACATTTGATAAATTTTTTCAGATATGTTATCAGAGATAAGCATTTTTGCAACATGTGAATGCAGATTAGAAAAAAAGTTATGATGCAGTAGATAAACATGTTTGCCCACATCGATATAAACAAACAAGTCAACCTTATGCATTGCTACAGAGGTATGTATTTAATTTGTAAAGCATACGCGACTGATGCGGATGTGTGTAGGTTTCAATTTGCCCACGTTAACGTAAGTGTGATGCTGGAGATGTGTAAACGTCTCCAGCAAGTAGTGACAGCAGGAAACTTGTTATACCAAAGACTTTCACCAGTCCTGCCACAGATTTTCTCAGTGCTGCCTTAGAGTTATTTCAATCCTGCCTTGTAAGTGTACTTACACACGAAAAAAAGTTAGGCTTCTTCTAATGTTTTATGATTGAAGTCGTTACTTGTATTGTTTTTTCAAATGTACTTGTTTTTGTTGTTGATAGCAAAGAATGCTGAAGTAATAGTTTAATCTTTATACTTTGCAGCTAATTTCTTGCGAACAGTTTGAAATGCCTTAACTTTTTCAACTCAGCGTCTAAATCTATAGGTGTGACTTTATCCATAGATTAGAGTTTAGGCCCTATCCCAACCCTTGGGGGAGGATCTGGTGGATCCTTTCTGAAGAGTAATTGTGATCAAATTCTGATTTATTCTCTATTTTTGCATACGTTTCTAATGACTCCTGGAGTATCTGCTTTGTGATGGGGTGGAATGGTCCGTTCCTCCTAGGTCTCAACGCAGATAGGAGTTGAGCCTTTGTCCCATATAAATTTATTGCTAATTCCTGTGTCTCATGGCCTTCCGGTCAAGAACGTATGCCTTATTCACTATTGGATCTGTTTTAACTGTGCTATGCATGTTCCTACACGTAAAGTTTTGTTCCCATACAAAATACAATTTGTTGAGACCAAATCACGAATTGGAACGAAATTTATGCGGATCGTGGAATCTAAAGAATTGTAGTGCGTTCGTTTTGTGTCAGGCCCCGGAGGGGTGATCAGAAAGAATTAATACCTTACAAGATCGAGTACGTCAGGGTAGGTGGGCAGATTGGGGAAGGTGAGACTTTGGGCTCTGGGTGTGCAGGGAGGCCGTGATGACGAATGCTCGGCGATGGTCTTAAAATTGCCGCCGGTGGTTTTTCTTGTGCACTCACGAACTAGTAGTAGCTTGTGGCAGTCGTAATGTCTGTGTTTCAGATTGTTCAAGAGGTACAAGTTACGTAGTATCGCAACTACACTGGGGCAATTTGCAAATGGTGTTCTCGAATTGTCACTGAAGAAGGTCTTGGAATTGGAATCCACGTACGAGAGGTCACGGCACCATGAAATGTTCGTTGATTTCTTTCGGTGTGATCGGTTTACTTTTAATTAATAACGAAGGTTCTCGTAGCCTCTGGATTCGAATTTAACTTTTTTTCCACTTGCAATCGATCACTCATTACAGAAATATTCTTAAGTTTACTATTTTACTTTACTCCGTGGAAGATAAAACCCAACTCCTCGAGTATTTTCTTATTCGTTTAGTTGGTACCTGTTCCTAATATTAGTCTTATTACCTACGTATCTTTATATGTCTACCTGTGGGTGTTGGTGAGAATGCCAAATTTTTTGTTCAAGTGTGTAGAGGGCAACTCGCACAAGCGATGGAAGAAATAGCAAAGAGCAAGCAAGTGACCCCGTTTGGATCACTAAGCATGGCATATGAGATGGACAAGAGATAATAACGATGCTACCTCATCCCTCTTCTCTCGTGCATCTTATTTCTTGCAAATCGATTTACACTCACTTGTTATTTTGGTACGAAATAACAAGCTTGTCCCTGTTGCTTTCTGATTTGAATATTTCAACTTTTCTCGCAAACACGAGATACAGTTGTAGTTTTGTGGGTCTCCAAAGCCAAAACCAACACAAACCTTGCGAAAAGAATCCACAACCAACGTAAAAGTAGGAGGAGAAATCAGCCCAATGTAGAGACAACGGCACACATGAGACGATAATTTTCTTGCAGTGAACTTAAGAATTGTACGATCCTGAAGTTCCTGAGATATCTTGTACTAAAACTATTTAAATTGCTGCCGTGAATTAAATCCTCAAGTGGACTAGTGAGCGTGTAAACAGCTTGTGTATTTCCCGCTTAAGTTGCATAAAACCAGGGACCGTGAGACAAAGTAAAACCAGAATGGGTACTTTAGCTGGTTTTGTATGAAAGCACATTGAATCAAAACCAATGCAAAAGAAACGAAAATAACGATTCATGGAGCGATGCGATACACAGAACCATTTCCCACTTTAAGTGATACATGGAGATTATTTTTAAAAATTAGTGCAGTTAAAAACGTTACCTTCAATTGGAAAAGATTTCTATTCCATGAAACAAATTTCAACCATCTAAAGAACTCCTCATCTCGCTGTTAAGCTGTTTGTGCTATATTATTTTTATTCCAGATAACGTCCACCATTGCGACTCATTCAAAATGTTGATGTAGCCGTCTGCCACTTAAAATACACCTTCATTTAAGGACACATCCTGCTGTGCATCGGAATCATGCAACTGGTACCGCTGTTCCGACAAGGAAAAACAATCCATTTTGATTTTGCCCGAAACTTAAATAACTTCGCACGCATGAAAGCAATGCAATCTCCTGAAAAGTCACACGTGTAACTTTCAAAACTCGTCATCTAATTCTAAACGACTCTTGTAGAAGAAAGTTTTAGAGAACTTTGCAAGCGGCTTTATTCAGAAACTATTTGTTTCCAGAATCTGGGTTCAACCGGCACGGCGGTATTGCTTGCGTGAAGTGTTAAACTTTTATTCGTTTCTGAAGCAGCTAACCCAAGGGATTCCCAGCTAACCTAACCTGCCTGGATGGAGGTCTTCACCTAAGTTTCGTTCCACCTGTTTTTCTGAAGATTAGACTATTAGCGGTTATGGATCAGCTAAATGACGAAGTTGAACTTGCCATTCCGCTTGCAGATTTGCATCAGATCTACACAGTTAAAAAACGACGTGCTTCTTTGATATCGCCGATGGAGCCATAGAGCATCAGGTGCCTGTGAAAGAAACCAGTAAAGCTTAAGAGAGTTTGACCTCTCCTTAATGGCATTCTCTTGCTGCAAAGCCAAAGAGATCAAAGGAGATACGAAAACACACGTGCATCTTTCCTTCTTTGCCAGCAGTTTAAGACTTGTATTAAATATAATTAAACATCCTTCTTCTAACGTAGCGTAATAATGCTTTAAGATCTTTTATGTATTCAAATTTATAATTCGACAGTTTTTTTCAAAAACAATTAGAAATTATCTAACGCAATACCATCATTGTCACAGTTTATTTTTATTTTATCCAGATTAATTATAAATTAATTCCTTTTGAAAGTTTTGAATATCAGACACTCCCCTGCTATTCGAAAGTTAAGTGTAACTCAAATTCCATTCAACTGCGTGTTCACGACCGAGGTTCTCGTTGCTAGCATCTTGATTTTGAATGAGGCATCATTTTGCATAGACAAATGTAATTTTAATTGCTTAAAAAATATTACTTATTCGGTCAGGGACGTAAATCAATTCATGGTCCTTCTGAAGTAGTCCATATCTGTTTCATCTGAATTGGCCGATCCACTTTAAATATTGTTGCTCCCTTGAATTTTGTGAGAGAAAAGAAATCAAGTATGTTCACCAAATATGCCGGGTAATGATCATACATGTCGCCTCAAATATTGTTGCAAATGCTACAAAAATGATATTTGGTTCAGACAACATGCAATTAAGTTCATGACCAGTCAAATTGAGAGCAATTTTAAGGCAAGAGGAAAATCTATCGAAATTCTTTCCAGATGAATGTACGGGTTAGGGTTTCCCTTTAACAATTTGACTTTTAGAAATATTGCAGATAATGGTACTTCGTGGTAAGTTATGACGAATATGACATGAGTTATTAAGAATATGACTTCAAACAGTTACCATTTTGTAGCGATTGTTAATTTGAAAGGGTTGTTAGGACACGCGAAATGTACAGACAGATGTTTGCGGAGTATGTATGAGACGGTTTTATGTAAGTGTTGAAAGCCATCTTATAAAATGTGCTGGAGCTGGCTCAAAAGCAGTAAACTTTTGACTTATATCTAATAATATCGCAATAATATAATATCGCATGCGTCTTCCCATTGCATACAAGATATTTTTTAAGATTACAGTATATATTCTTCAGAAGATGGCTTCAGAGTTGACCGCTGCTTCTTTTAAAATTGTTGTCAGTAGAGGGTCAAGTCGCTCTCTTGCCCACTCGACCTCTTGACCTCGGTCTCCCCCTCCACATGACCTTTGACCCTCTTCCCATATAAACTTGTACACACTTTTACGCACTTCACGCACTTTTGTTTATTGCACTGAACTTGTTTGAACGATGAGTACACAAATTGTACTTCCGAAGAAGGTGAAGTTACTTCTTCTTGTGGAAAACATGGAGATGGACAATTAAATACAGAGTCGCAAGAAATTTCCGGCTGCAGTCTCATCGACCAGGGATGGACGGGAGTCCGTGGAATAGGGCGCCGGGGGGTTTCCTGTCCCCGGAGGAGGTGCGGCATCTTGCGCAGGGACGTAACCTCCCGTACGTCGCGCAGGAGAGCCTCCGGCGGGAAACGTCGTCGCCGCTGTGGCTCAATGGGAGAAAGAGGTTCCTGCTCGCGAACCACTCCCCCAACCTCAGTTACACGCATGACCCAGAGTGTTATTCGCCGACAAAGTATGCCAAAAAGGCCATAAAGCGAATTCCACTCCCGCCATGCGTGAACGAGATGGGGGAGTAGTTTCCACGTCGCGTACGTGACCACCGCCGTAAAAACAGTCATCCATAGTGCTATTAGCACTGTGGCTGTGTTCCCCACAATTAAAAAACATAATTATTAAAACCTTAATAAATAAATAAATAAAAACAATATCAAAAATTACTTACCGAGGAATTGGACGGCAGAGAAGGGCTCCTCCTTCCTGTCGTACAGGTTGCAGAGTTCGGCACTGCGGATCACCACTGCCGTCCCCTGAAACATGTCCCCCTCATTGAGACACACCCCCCTGGCCCCCAGAAACTGAACGAAATTACAGTTTCCAT